>CAJUYI010001016.1:33631-75039 GCA_910591695.1 Galerucella pusilla | reverse complement strand
AACTGGGCAAACTTTCCAATGGCGTGTTTTTCCCAAACTTTCAGTGTTTGGTGCCTGGTCCGTACACTCTTATCCCAGCTGTTTCTATCGCGTTTTAGCCATTTGTATACCATTGAATGGTATTATTTCCAAGTCTGGTAATGATATTCGGATCACATTCCTTCTTGTTGCTTAATTCCGAAACGAGTTGCTTTGAAAATTTATGAGTATCCGCATTAGGTATACCATCTTGTGACTGTATCTTGTTTTTCTTGCAGCACTTTCCACCACCATATGTAGTGGTGTGAGGTTGAGAATCATTTACATTGCTATTATTGGGCATATTTTCATTGCTCTTGTAATGCATATACAGGCTAGTCTTTGAAATTTGTAGAGGTTTTTTCTCATCGTTAATAGGCAAGTTCTAATACTCCATGCAATGGCTTCATAACTGATAATTGGTCTTACTGTGACAGTATACATCCAGCTCAGGACTTTTGGGTTACAACTCCTGTCATCGTACGTAGATACTTTACTTCTTGTCTTCATTCAACCTCGTTCCCATCAACTTTTATCGTTGTTAGGTTGAGTTTTCTGTTCATATTGAAGGCTAAGGCTAAGTTCCACTTGCCTATACTAGTTATTCGTATAGTACGGTCCCTTTTGTACGATGTCACAAAGAGTGTTTTCGAATGTTCCCCTGGCTATGATAATATGTTTGTTACACTTAGATAAACTAACACCTTTTCACACAAAATAAAGTAAATTTTGATAAAAACAGTTATGGATAATCATATATGGGAGTCTTTTTAATAACATGCCATGGGTAATATACCTGCTACTCTAGAAATAAGGTCCTGGTGAAGTAGAATGAGTTGACACATGGCATTGTGTGAATATAAATGGGCCAGCAAGTTACAGGAGGAAGTTCTACAGTAATGTAGCTTAATCCATTCTGTTATAGTAAGTGCGGGTGTGAGCAGAAGTTTTGAAGATCCAAAAGCACCTACAGTGATATGTTCACTAGTGCGCATCAGAAAAATCTGTTGAGAGAGATCATGGGATATAGGACCATCTCAAAACAAGTCACCTATGTAATTGCAGGTACTATTTCTATAGACCTACTCGCGGAAGAGAGAAACACTTTAACCAAACAAGATAACAGCGCCGACAAGAGGACAGATGAGATTTAAGTTGTACAAACGGATAATAGACAAAGCAGCTGATCCCAAACCTAGAGGTTTAATGGATTTTCAAGCACAAAATATTGCCTGACCCATTTTTTGAGTGGACATGGTTGTTTCGGAGTGTACACCATAAATAAGTGTACACAAACAAGATTGGGAAGGAAGCAAATAACACATGTTACTACTGCGGAGACATAGACACCGTGGAGCACACCTGAAACAAACCGCATTCTAGTACACTATAAGATAATTTTATACTTTCGCAGATTCTTAGTTGTAAATGTTCTCTATAGATTTTTATTGACGCATTCAAACGTTCCCCCTCAAATCTAATATACCTAACTAGCAAATATCGATTGATACATAGTAATTTGATTTTCACAATTGCGGGTATTTTTCTCGGACTCGACTCAGGTTTTGTAGCGACTTAAACTTTTGCTGATAGTCGGCAAACTTGTTACTTGTGGATGGGATTCAACACATTGGATTCAACTATTTTTCCAATTAATACTGACAATCTACGTTCTATGCATAGTCATTTTATTTTCAGGATTGATTAACTTTTCCAAATTTTCGGTAATTAAATTCCAAGTGATTATAAGATTTTTGAATCTTTTGTAATAATATTGAGAATTGACATCCTATTTTTATTTATATAGTAGCCCATATTATTATATTTGGAATAAAATTTCTCGATTCATTTTCTGAAGGTACAGATGTATACCGTTGCAGTGAAGTCGCACCAGCGTGTCGTTATTGTGGTGGACAATATTCTCCATTTTCTTCGACTTAAGTTATTTTAATTACTCGTCAAAAATGAAGCTATAAGCACAGGCTAGTGCATTTTTCAATTTGAGAAATATAAGTTGACTCTTTTGGGAGAAAATATTAAAACTTCAAGAAAACTGGCTAATAAAAGTAAGGTACATAGTCAATAATTTGTAATTTCATAATATGTCAACTTTCCAGCGTGGGGTATTTCCAGTTTAGCTGATAGTTATTTACGTAATTAGTGGACATTATTAACGCACGCATGTGAAGTTTGCACGACGAGGCTGTAGGCCGAGTCGTGTAATCACATGAGTGCGTTAATAATTCCCACCTCATGTGTTACGTACAAAATTTTATCTACAACTGTTTATTAGTATAATTCCCTTTCGTTTAACATGGTCATTTAAACGAACATCACATTCTTATAAGAATAATGATAAACTGAACAAACTTTACTCCGTTGATTAATGGTGATACGCTCAACGGACACCCATATTTTGCCTTTCCATAGCGTATGCTCAGCGAACGGGCAAATTTGAGGCCTGACTTTGATACATTTAGTTAGTAGATGGTGACAAGTACACATAATTTGAGGTTATTCTTTATTAGTGACTTCGACGAGCTTTTTTTCATAATATCTTAAGTTTTTATAACATATAAATTTTTCTTTTGGTTATTTATTTTGTCTTTAGTATGTGCATATAATATAATATTCAAAAAAATATTTTTTTAATAAAACTTTTGATTGAAAACAATATGATTGTCTAAACGAACATGGTGACTAAGTGGTTGTAATATTTAGGGAAAATATTTGGTGATTAATTTCTAAAATGACATCAAGGAGGCACCAACCGAAGCTGAACTTCTGGAGATTGTTGGAAATATATCAGATATTGAGTGATGATGAAGAATATGAAGAGATGCGGAGAGAAGGACTGATAATGTAGTTATTTAGTTGTTATCATAAAAAATTTTGATTTTAGATTCAGATGAAGAGTTCCGAGAAGAGGAAAGTGATGAAGACCCAAAAAAAAACAGAGCCACTTGCAAATGTGAAACTTCCAAAATCTATATCGAGCAAAAGATGCAAAAATAATCGATGTCTCAAAAACACTCACTCTATATGCAGCAAATGCAAAGTTCATTTATGTATTACTCGTGACCGAAATTGCTAAAAAGTCTTTCATACTAAATGAACGATTTCTGATGTACCTATATTTTTTTAACTTCTTCTGGGTCACAATGTTCGTTATAACGACCAAGAATTTTTTTTTTCGAAATACGGAAATACTTCTAAGAATCTTAAAAAAAATATACTAACCAATTCCTCAAGTTTCAGAATTTTATCTTTAATAATAAAAACCCGTGACCGAAAGGATTCAGTACCTATATTATAAAATTGGAAAAAAAATTTCAATTCAACTTATTTTTAATAATATTGACTGCAAACATAAGGTACTGTGTAATATTTTTTGACCATAGCAACAAAGACAAACAAAGCTGTGGAAATAAAATGAATGAGTTATGTCATCAAATTTTTGAAGTTGAATGAACAAAAATCTATAAAAATAAGTTCAAGAGAAGACAATCTCCTTTCAAAAATTGAAAATGCAGCTTCGAATGTCATTTTAAATATTTAATTCTGGCATTAATATGTTTCTAGATTCTTATTATCGCACGAGTGCGGTAATGTACGTCATAATGACACTGAAAATAGTGTCAAATCGTACCCGTTACATGACAGTTGTGGATAAAAAATATTACAACTGCAAAACAAACATTATGTAACAAATGACGTATTGCATTTAATTTGATATCCACCCATACAGTAGTTATAGTATTCGAATGAGCTTATGATAGGTATGTGATATCAGTATAGACATTGAATGTCTATACTCATTCGTTCTCGGGTCTCAGCACGTGTTGATAACAGACGGCACCGGCACCGCTTTGCATAACTATATATTTTGCTTACTATAAAAATTATTGTTATACTTCGATGTCTCAACTTTTATGGAGAACTACAACAAAAGACCTCAACAAAATGAAGAATAATTGAATGTTACAGATACTGGATATTTAAAAAAAACTATTGCAGCACTTTTACCACTGAACAAATACAGTGTCGTCATAGCGGATCATTTCATCAAAAACAGCGAAATTTACTTATTCAAATATGCATTAAAAATTAGTGTAGAACAAGGACTGTTTCGGATTTTAATTTGTATTGCAGACCCTACCAGAAATTTAATTAACTCCAACATTCAACGCTCCAACACATGTGCATGGGACATAATTTCTATTCCTGCATCAAAAATTGAATTCCTTCATACCAGTAACAAATAATAAACGTACCGTGTTTTAATATCATTTCTCATTTAAAATGGTAATAAAAATTCCAGAGGAGTAAACGTCTGTTTGATATTGCTTATACAGTGCTATTCAAAAGTTCCCTTCCCCCCTCGTATCTTTTGAACGGCTACACTTACATAAATAGAATTTGGAGGGTGAAAATAAAGGGTTGTAAACTTCTCTACGGATGATAACAGGTGACGTAATAGTAATAGATGACGTCACAGTGCCACTCTGTCCAATAATTTTGAATTGTACCTTATGGCAAGTGATATCTCGTTTGAAAGGCATTGACATTGGCTACTTAGCCATATTCATTTTGTTTGGGTTTAAGCTAATCTTGACAGATGAATTAAATAAATACCAAAATTATCGAAATTGTTTTTTTAAATTCAATTAATCAAATATCAACAATGGATTCTTATAGCAAGTGTTCGAAATGTGCTCCGTCTACTTCCTGACAGTAATACATCCTATTAGTGAACTCTTGTCGTACTCGTTCGAATATGTCAGCTGAAATTGCATTGCATTGCTCAATAATTATTTCTTTCAAAACGCCAATGGAAAAAATCTAATGGTGTCAGATCTGGTGACCAAGGTGGCCATTCTATAGGACCTCGCCGGTCGATCCATCTACCTCGATATTCTTCATCCAGGTAAAGTCTTACTGCACCATAATAATGTGCAGGAGCACCATCTTGTTGAAATGTTATTTCCAGATGGCCGAATTCATCTGGATTATCTTCCAGAATTTCAAGAATTAACGGCTCAATTGCATTTTGTAACATCTCCAGATACACTTCACCGCTTGAATCTGAATTTAGGAAAACAGGACCAAATATGCTGTTTCCCAAAATACCTGCCCAAACATTGACTTTTTCTGAAAATTGGGTATGTTGTTCACGAAAGGTGTGAGGATTTGTGTCACTCCAATACCTTTTATTTTGTGTATTCACATTTCCATTGGGGAAAAAAGTACTTTCGTCACTAAAACAAATTGTTTTTGTCTAATGTGGGTTTTGACTAATTTTATTTGTCATACATTCACAGAATTCAAGTCTTCTGTCGGGGTTGTCATCCGAAAGGTGGTGCACCAATTTTAACTTGTATGGATGAAATTTATTTTTAGTCATCACTCTCTGTACTGTACGTTTACTAACTTCACAGATAGACGCAACTTAAGTTGAAGAGGAAGCAGGGTTTACTACCATTTCAGCAACTATATCAATTTTTTTTATCATCACTAAATGTTGTTCGACCAGATCGTTTGGCATCTTGAACACTACCTGTTGCTTCAAACTTGTGAAGAAGCTCCCTTAAATAAGTTCTTGAGATAGGGCGATCTGGGTATCTCTCATCAAATAAACGTTCCGCTTCATGGAGATTCTTTCTAGATTCACCAATTATTAAACCCTAGGTAAACTCTTAAACGTCTCGTTAAACAATAATAAAATGAAATATTTAAGCTATTTAGAAAAACTTTACAAAGCAACAAATACTATTAAATTAAAAACGCCAATTTCTTTGACAACTAACCAGAGGCGGACTGAAAAATCCTCAATATTTAAATGTGAAATAATAATTTTGGTATTTATTCAATTCATCTGTCAAAATTAGTTTAAGCCCAAAATTAATATGGCTATGTAGCCAATGTCAATGCCTTCCAAACGAGATATCACTCGCCATAGGGTCCTATCTAAAATTATTGGCCAGAGTGGCACTGTTACGTCATCTATTACTATTACGTCACCTGTTACCATTCGTAGAGAAGTTCACAACACTTTATTTCCACCCTCCAAATTTTATTAATGCTAGCCATTCAAAAGATACGAGGGGGGAAGGGGACTTTTGAATAGCACTGTATAATTGTATATTATAGTATTATGTTGGTAAATTAATATGATTAACCTTGTTTCAAGTAAATCTGATGAAAGATACTGGGCAAATAAATATTGTAGACTCACTATCTTAACATATTACCGGAAATTGATTGATTAAACACAAAGTATGAATTATCCATCAAAATGTTTTCTATCGCTTTTAAAGTAGATCCCTTCCGAAATAATACACTCACGCCAACAAATTATTCATCATTTCAACCATTTTTTAAGCGGTTTTCAGGAATGGACTCCAGTCCACGACACGAATTCTAAGTGATATTGTCAATTCCGGAGAAAAATTCGTTGAGCTTTGACCAGAGATTAGTTAACAATGATAGTTTGGTTTATTAAGAAATAAGTAAGCTAGATGTTGAGATTACAAACCAGAATGGTTGGTTATATTGTGAAGATATCCCAATATCGTGTGACTTGGAACTGTGATTCATTGTCTGTCGGGGTATACCGAGTGTCCCAAGTTATCGTATACAGGCTATATCTCGCTTGTTTGACAAGATAATTAGAAAATGAAAAACTGCATTGAATGGCATTAAAGTACCTTCCCAATGACTTAGAAAAATTTTTTTTATATTTGACAGCCCTGTGGTAGCTACCCCTTACTTTGTATTTTCAAATGGCACCCCCTATATATTGTCATTGAAAATTGCGTGTCGTTCCATTTGGAATACAACGATAGCACAAATGGTATTTTTCCCAATTGATATTAACAAAGGCATCAATATTTCATGAAGTATGAATTTCAACTAAAATACCTCTGATGCAATTCAAAAAACGTACATAGAATTACAGCAAGTGTCCAAAATTATTTCCAGCAGAATCTTTGCAAGCTGCAAAACGTGTTAAAAGTGTTGTTGTGCAGACCATGTCTGAATCAAAGCTGGTGTAACGGTACGAGATGCTTCACGAATGCGTTCTTTAAGATCATCTCAACCATAAAATACTTCAACCTAGAATTATTATTGTAACTCTTATGTTGTTAGCAGTGACTACTGTTTTAAAGGACATCTGCAGTTTGGGTGCAGGAACTATAAATTTCAGCGGGAATTTCAAATATCAAATTGAGGGACAATATTAACTTTTTCAAAGGTAAATCAACTTCACTAAAATAACACAAAATGCATCTGTTTATTGAAAAATATAAATTGTGACTGATAGTATTTCGCTAAATCTTGCGTTAACAAAATTTTGCCAAATATCCTCTTATGCTCAGCTCTGATGCCAGATTACAATATCTAGGTTGAAGTATTTAATTATTTAGGTGATCTTGAAGATCACATTTTCGTTAGCATGTCGTAGTGTTACACCAGCTATGATTCAGACGGCCTGCACAGGAAAGCTTTCAACACGTTTTGCAGCTTGCATGGATCGGAAATAATTTTGAACACTTGTTGTGTTCGTTTTTTTGAATTGCATCAGAGGTATTTTAGTTGAAATTGATACTTCATGAAATATTGATGGTTTTGTTAAAGTTAATTGGAAAAAATATGTATACGATAACTTGGGACACCCGGTATAGCCCGAGAATTATATGCCCTTGGTGAACGGTCTACTCTTCCAAAAGTAATTTCCGCAAATTTGTAAGGCGGTATGATACTATTATCTTTACTATTGATAACACGCTTTACTTTAATATGACAATTGTTACAGGAACTGTAATTGGACAGATAAGAGAGCTGTTGAACGTGCAGCGTTCTATGTTGTGAGGCAACCACTAGCTCCTAACTTCACTACCTTGATGAAATATCTCTTGAATACGGGCTTTTTGAATTTTCATACTTCCAGGATACGCGTAATATTGCACAATATTTGCTATTCAATGATCTTTTCAAGTCTGAAAAGACCAAGAAACAACATATTAACTTGTGGTAATTTACCTCTTGTGAATTGGTGACTTCAGCCCTCTCAGTACTTTCTTCTTGGTAGAAACAGTCATCATGGTTTGCTATCATTTGACCATCAGGGCAGTGTGTGTCTGCTCTGAGACTATACCTGTCTTTTGCAATATTCGCAAGATCATCGGCATACCCTAAGCAATGCATGCTTTTGGATGTCAGCCTCTTCAGTAGTTCGTCTTCTTGCGGGTAACCCCTGCCTGTTTTAGCTTTTTTCCAAACTGGCGTTCATCCACCGACACAGGAGCAGTTGTACTCATTTTTTTTCCTGAATTTTGGTAATTGACGATGTATGTGCATTATTGAAAGCTCCCTTAATGTCTACCAATGTTATGGCTCTTTGTTCTCTAGGAATTTTATTAGCAGACCAGTGCTTACTCTGCTGACATGCCTAGATAATGCACCAATTGCTACTGATTGGACGATATGTATTGGGCATAATTTTATTAAGTCTCCCCGCTTGGGCAGGGCAAAAAGCAAATGAAATGGAAACCGTTTATAATGGATGATTCGCCAAAGTTCACAGGTGACTTAGGTAGTGAGCCTGCAACACACTTTTTGCCAGCGCAATATCCTGCAAATGAACATTTCTTTGTACTGAGGGACGGAAAGCCAGTGGCAAAAAATTATATGACAGATGCAGTCTGGTGGAAAATTGAAGGAGATCGGCTGGGGAAAGTAATCTAAATAAAGATAACAATAAAAGATTCAAAGAGGTCGCTGTGAAATAGGCCAGTGGCCAGTCACAACATCTAAAATAATCTTACTTTACTAAATAGTTACTTGAGAAATACGCAAAACTTCCAGTTTTTTGAAGTTTATAAAACATCAAGCAATACTAATTATAATCTCTGGAGGTGGACATTTCTGGCGGCATCTCAATATTATTTATAATCCATTAAATATTCCCTTGCACATAGAAGCATTGAAGTAATTTGAATATCGCTTCGTCTGATTCCGTCCAATATTCACCAAATTATTTTAAGAGGAACATAATACCCAGTCTAAATTCCAAAAAATCGGTTGAAGATTAAGGCTTCATATTCAGGCATATTAAAATACTGGTATTTTCCTAGGGCTGGCTGCATGTACAGCAACTGATCTTATACCGTTTTCAAGATAAGACCTTGAAAATCTTTCAAAATCCATGCAAACAGCCCTCACTGGTGAAAAAGTGAACACATTACTCGAATTTCAGCTTTTAATTTTCAATCGTTCAGTTGTAGGAATTTTTTGAAAATTAGTAATATTACCTCGGATATATGGCTCCCTCCGCACTACTAGAAACCAGTGTACAGTCTGAGCGAGAATCGCAGCCGCTCCGGCAAAGCAGGCACGTTGCGGATGAGCAAACATTATTATTGTGAAACCAATAAATATTAGGACCCTGTTGTCTGTCTCATATTATTAGTTTGGTTTTAGACTGTATGTACAAATTTAAGAATGAATCTTAAATTCTTCCTGCGAATTATACGTTAATCACATTTATCCTCACACCTTTATAATAATTATTCCGCATTTCAAACACATGGTATAAATGAATATATATATAATTCCTTATTTTTATTCAGCATTTCATTCTCTACCCAAACATGAATTTTAACCTTTCCTCCATAACAAACTACCGTAAACCCTCTAGTAAAAAAATCAATGAAAAACATAAAATAACAAATAGCAAATAGTGTGCTACTGCCAGTGTCAGTTAAAAAGTCTTAATTGCCGTGCAAAATTGACCAGAACTTTATATATGTAATATAAAATAGTGAAAACCGCTACAATTTTTTGATATAATACCCTACAAACTAATATGAAATTAGTCAACTCTCGTCACATAAAATACAGTGACTGGTCCTTCGAGAAACAAATTAATTAGATCCTCATTTTTAACAAATCAAACTGAGAAAAGTGAGATTCAGTTAAAACATGGTCCTGGTCGAGCCGGATCAACCCGAATAAGAAGCCTTTACAGCCCAGAAAGAAATAACCACGTGGAAAGAAAATTATCGCCGAGCCCACAACCAAAGATTACAGAATAATTCTGTAATCTTTGCCATAACGCAACTGATAACGACCCAGATGTTTGAATCCAGTGAAAAAGGCAAGGTAATTATTATTACAACCCAGTGATTTATGAAAATTTTCGAATTCGTGATTATTGAACTTTGTAAAAATATATAAATACAGTGTGAAGACGAAATTCAATACCTACTTAAATAATTTTTAAAATTTCTTTCAACCAATTTATTGATAATTATATTTTATTTTCGCTTATTTGATTATCGGACTTTGTAAATAAGAATACCTACAGTGTGAGACGAAATTTATTCCTTAAATAATTTAAACAATTATTACGTTTCGTAATTTAAAATTTAGTCTTGGACACTTATATCAAGTTTGTAAAACCATCATAGTTCTATTACCTACGCATATTATTCAAATACCTATAAATATTTCTTATTATAAATTGTTTGTTTTGACATAACATAATATTGAAAACAGTAGTAAAAACTATTCAAGGCACTTCTGTTTGCACGAAATTTAAATATTTTAATTAAGTTGATGTGTGACTTGCTGTTAGTCTTTCTTAATTCAATTACATTGAAACATGTGATTTTTCTTACCCATTACCAAAAAAAAAAGTTCTTATTTTATGTTGAATAAATCGCATGAATAATCAATTTATCGTTTAAAATGGATTCTTTAAAAACACAACGTGCCAGTTGTAAGACAGCAATTACACGCATTTATAATTGGCTCCATAGCAACATGGAAGAGTCAGACAAGTATGCTTTTAAATCTCGAATTGATAATTTAGATAAATATTATTCCAAATATTTTGAGATTCAAAGTCAGATTGAAATTATAGCAGAAGATCCCGAACATGAGTTCGATGACAGAAATCAAATTGACGAAAAATATTATTCATTACATTGCAAATTACAAAATGCTTATGAAAAGCTAAATTCAAAATCCATTCATCAGAGTGAAACTCATATTCGTTTACTGTCAATAGAGATTCCAATTTTCTCTGGAGACAGTACAAAATATACTGCTTTCATAGATTTGTTCAATGCATTAATATCAAACAATACCAGACTTTCATCTAAAACCGAAAAATTCTATTATTTAAAATCATACTTGCGAGGTGACCCGCTGAATTTAATCTCTCAATTACCAGCTAATGAAAATAATTTAGATGTAGCTTTAGACTTGTTGAATTCTAAATATAATAACACGAGGCAAATTGTCACTGCCCATTTTAACCGTTTAACAGCCTGTAATAATGTGTCAAAATGTACTGCATAGCAATTAAGAATATTTACATCTGAAGCTAGAGCTATAGTAAAATCACTATTAAATTTACATATTAGTAAGGAGAATTTATTTGATGCTTTAATTGTTCACATTTTAAAAACCAAATTAGACTATGGTACTGAAAGATCTCTAGAAGAAAAAGAGACTGATCAAAATTTAATCACTAGCGATAATTTTTTTGACTTCTTGGAGAAAAAATGTACTGTTTTGGAAAACTTGCTAACCCAAGATCCCAAACCTGATTCTTCCCATCCACATCGTAGTCAGTCTTCTGTGACCGCCCCACCTAACAGAGTGACGTTATTCACAAATCAACACTCACTTTCCGATCTAACTTCAACCCGTAACCATGACCAACGCAACCAAACTTCTTTTAGTGCATCTCATAATTCCAATTACTCCTCAACATGCTCGTTCTGTAGGGAAACAGGACACAAAATTTACATCTGCTCTCAATTTGGAGAGCTTTCCATACCGGATCGAAACAAATACATCAGAGATAATAAAATGTGCTCCGGGTGTCTGGGTTATAAACACACGAACCTTAACTGTCTATCTGTTAAATCATGTTCTATATGCCAAAAAAGGCATCACACTTTACTTCACTTAAATCATTCTCCCCCGAGACAAAATTTTGATACGAGATCTTTCAACAGAAATTCTACTCATTCACATCATGCATCATCAGAACAACATAACCAATCTAATCTTCATCCAGAAAATCAAATAGAAATAGTTCATGGTACTCCATCAACATCTAGAAACGATTTTCCCAATACACTAGAAGAGCAGAATTCACATCCTCTCCCAAAATTAACACTGCTCAATTTAGACGGAAGCCATGTGCTTCTCGCCACAGCTAACATTCTAATTTACCCTCATCAGGCCCTGCAGTTAAAGCACGGGCCCTTCTAGACCCAGGCAGTCAAAACTCTTTCATTTGCTCCCATGTTGTTAATCAACTGAATGGAACCACTTTTAAACAACCCTTATGGGTATCGGGCATCTGTAACAATAATCAAAGTATTGACTCTATGTTCGACCTCACATTCCATTCTGCCACTGATGAATCTTCAAGTTTCGAAACCACTTGTGCTGTAGTTAAGCAAATAACAAGATCCCTTTCTCAAGTCATGATTGATATGAAATCATTAGGCATACCACCTCATTTGTTATCTTCTTTAGCTGACCAATCTTTCGGAATCCCTTCCCAAATAGATGTTTTACTGGGAGCTGACATTTATTATTCTTTACTTAAACCAGGCATTCATAAATTAGGAAAAAATCTACCTACCCTTATATCTACCTATCTTGGATGGGTAATATCGGGCGTTGTTCCCTCTGCTTGTATTAGAAGTGAAGCTCCGATTTCCTCTATGACCCATTCCTTTCATTCAATAGTAAATGAACCACCACCCACTGTAGATGATTTGTTAGAAAAATTTTGGAACCAAGAGGAATTCATAATGTTCGATCAATTGTCTGAAGAGGACATCAAAGCCGAAACAATATTCACCTTATCTTTACAAACTCTTCCTAACGGACGCTTTAAAGTAGATCTGCCTCTCACTCACCACTCTGCCCACAAAGAATTGGGAGACTCCTTCCTTGTAGCTAAGCATAGATTTATGTCACTAGAGAAAAGACTTTCAAAAAAACCCCAACTTAAAGAACAATACAAAAATATCTTATTTGAATATATACATTTGAACCACGGAGAAGTTGTTCCTCTTACATTACAAACACCATTATTAGATCACAAATATTTTGTCCCTCACCTTTGTGTTTTCAAGGAAAGTAGCACAACTACCAAAGTCAGAATAGTGTTTGACTATTCAGCTAAATCATCGTCACAAATATCTCTAAATGACATCTCTTTGAAAGGACCCAGGGTTCAGCCAGAATTATTGGATATTTTAATAAGATACCGAAATTATAAATATGCCCTTACAGCTGACATCTCCAAAATGTATCGTCAGATAGAACTAAACGACCGCTTCCGCTTTTTACAAAATGCTTTATGGAGAGACTCTCCATCAGACCCTTTCATTTGCATCCAACTCAATACAGTGTCTTTTGGGCAAACAAGTGCTCCTTTTTTATCTTGTCGTACGTTGAAAGAAATAGCTTTAAGAAATCCCCAACACCCTGATGTTCAACTTGTACTTTAATCACAGACATATGTTGATGATATCCTGACAGGAGCAAATTCCGTAGATGACCTTCTTCAACTCCATGATAATCTCAAAAATATCCTATCACAATCCGGTTTTGAAATTCATAAGGTATGTTCCAACTCTCTTGACTTTTCTAGCACTCATTTATCCGACACTCCTTCAGAGAAAAACTTAAATTTAGACGATAACCCTAGTAAAGTTTTAGGAATCCAAAATCAGACATATTACAAATATCATGCCCGTCCTCAATTGATCAAAAATTAACGAAAAGACTAATGTTATCCATAATATCTCAATGCTTCGATCCTTTAGGCCTTGTTAACCCTGTAATTGTTCAAGGGAAATTAATAATGCAACATCTTTGGGTACTCAAAATTTCATGGGATGACCCCATCACAGACAACGCACTCATAAAGAAATGGCATGATTTCGTAGACAGTATGACACACTTACCTTTTCTACATATACCCAGACATATTTTTAAAAATAAGCAAATATCACATTCAGAACTCCACGGCTTCTGTGACGCCAGTTCGTTGGCCTATGGAGGCTGCCTTTACCTACGAGCAGTTTACACTGATTTTTCTGCTTCGTCCCAACTTATCATTTCCAAATCTCGCGTAACAACACTCAAGAAACCACTCACAGTTCCCAAATTAGAATTATGTGCCATGGTCCTCCTATCAAAACTCTATTCACGCTTGCGAAACATACTAGACCAACAATTGAAAATCTCTTCTTTCATCTTATGGTCCGACTCTCAAATAGCTCTTTCCTGGATTAAAAGTATTCCAACACGATGGACAGTTTTTGTTTACAACAGAGTTACTCAAATTCAACAAGCAACCCGTTCAGCGACTTGGAGACACATCAGATCTCACCTCAACCCAGCAGACATCCTATCAAGGGGCCAGCCCTTAGACTTTCCTAGTTCCAAATGGTTTTCAGGTCCACCATTTCTATGGGAAAGCTCCCAAGATACGTCTTGTTACAACACGTTTTCTTGTTTATCCGATCCTCCTGACGAAAACAAAAAGTCACTCGTTACGACAACAATACAATACAATATCTCATTCCCTTGTCACCTATGAACAAAAACACCCTATATTATTGCCAGCTCGTTGTCACTTCACAACTCTGGTTTTACAAAGAGATCATAAACGCTTGGGACACAGTGGTCCTCAAAATGTATTAGCAAATATTCGTCTACAATTCTGGCCCATAGATGGCCTGCGAGAAATCAAGCGTATCATAAAATAAATGTATAATGTGTCACAGATTCAAGGCAATAACCGCCCAAAAACTCATGTCCAATTTACCCCCACGTCGTGTAACACCTTCTCGTCCTTTCCAGACTACCGGAATTGACTTCGCCGGTCCCTTTTCAATAAAATCATCTCATCTCAAACGAGCCCCAATAACTAAATGCTACATAGCCTTATTTGTGTGCTTCGCTACTAAAGCCATTCATCTTGAATTGGTATCTGACCTATCCACCGATTCTTTAATAGCTTCTTTGAAACGCTTCACTTCTAGACGAGTCCTACCATCAGTAATATACAGTGACAATGGTACAAATTTTGTTGGTGCTAACAACTATCTTATAGACATAACCCAATTTCTAACCAAGAATTTTTCTCCCATATATGATTACTTAATTACTTCTTCAATAGAATGGAAATTCATTCCACCCAGATCCCCACATTGGGGTGGTCTCTGGGAAGCAGGAGTCAAAAGTGTTAAGACTCATCTGATAAAACTACTCTCTTATTCTACCTTTACTTTCGAACAATTCAGTACTATCTTAAGTCAGATAGAAGCCATCCTCAATTCACGACCCTTACACCCCCTTCCAACTGACCCCGCTGATTTGAATCCTTCAACACCAGGTCACTTTCTCATACGAGCACCCCTAATGTCATTACCAGACAAAGATTTATCATCAGTCCCCACAAATAGATTAAAATTCTACCAGCAATGTACTCATGCACAACAAAACTTCTGGAAAAGGTGGTCGGTCGACTACCTCAACCAATTGCAAAATCGGCCCAAATGGACTACCCCAACAAAAGATCTCACTATAGGAACCATGGTCCTAGTTAAAGATGATGACTCCCCTCCATTAAGATAGCCTTTAGCCCGCATTATAAACGTTACCCCCGGTAAAGACGGTAGAGTCCGTTCAGTCCAAGTCAAGACAGCTTCAGGAATTTACACTCGACCAATTGTGAAAATCATTCCTTCACCTACACCGGACTCTCCTGACTCTTAAATCACTAACCCACAACAAAGAAATTAACATTTAACCTATTTTACGCCCGCAACAGCGCCGGCTTATTCATTTCAGACAAATAACTCTCGTGAAATAACTTAGACACCTTATACACAAACAATCTCATTAGTCAAAAGATCTCTCTCTCTCTCTCTCATATACCTATTTACTCTCAACATTATCCTCACATTAGAGGTCATTACTTGTACTTTTACAAAGGCCTCTCTCTCACACATTTACACTCAACATTACCCTCACTCATAAGAGGTTATTACTTGTACTTTTTATCATGCTCATTCTTTGATTGCTCACATATCACGTACTCAAACATTAAATATTATAAACTCTCATTTACTCTCTTAACAAAAAATAAATCGCTCTTTTCTCTCTCTCAACAAAGAAACTCTATCTACAAAATCAGAGTATTCTCTAATTCAAACTTATGTATCTAGCAGGATATTGTACACTCACTTACACAATCCATTTACCTATTCACTCACATCTCTCATAGTATCTATCTATTACCACTATTTCATTCTTTCCCGCGTTCCCAATATGTACAAATTTAAGAATGAATCTTAAATTCTTCCTGCGAATTATACGTTAATCACATTTATCCTCACCCCTTTATAATAATTATTCCGCATTTCAAACACATGGTATAAATGAATATATATATATATATATATATATATATATCATTTCTTATTTTTATTCAGCATTTCATTCTCTACCCAAACATGAATTTTAACCTTTCTTTCATAACAAACTACCGTAAACCCTCTAGTAAAAAAATCAATAAAAAACATAAAATAACAAATAGCAAATAGTGTGCTACTGCCAGTGTCAGTTAAAAAGTCTTAATTGCCGTGCAAAATTGACCAGAACTTTATACTGATTTTAAGTAATATAAAATAGTGAAAACCGCTACAATTTTTTGATATAATACCCTACAAACTAATATGAAATTAGTCAACTCTCGTCACATAAAATACAGTGACTGGTCCTTCGAGAAACAAATTAATTAGATCCTCATTTTTAACAAATCAAACTGAGAAAAGTGAGATTCAGTTAAAACACTGTAATTGAAAAGATCAAATATAGTTTGTATTTTTTGTTTGTTTGTATAATACTTAATAATTTCAAAACTTGAACAAAAAATATAATCAGCGTTCTATAGTACGAAAGAAACGGACCTCCCTTAAAACTTTTACTGTTCACTTATTGGGTAACATTTCTGAGAAAATAAAAACAAATATGCGCCTGAATACAATTTATTATTAGTGGTACTGGAATAACAGCAACTGTTTGGAATAACACAGCGTACCACCAAATTTTCTGGACTTCACCAACATCAGTATTTTCCTCGTTATAGATAAAGGCGTACCTGCGTTTCTTACACGACTCATGCTTCACATTAAACCTTTTGTTTCAAAAGAAAGCCAAAGCAAAGATCATCTATATTTTGAAGATTTTACCCCTTAGCACCAATATAAAGTGAAAATTTATGGAATAAAAGCGATAAAATCGAACGAAAGACTTTCTTTTGTTCTGTGTACTTGTCTCAATGAAATAGTTAGTTTTATAGGCCCGTCCAAAACATATTTAGATATTTTTATTGAGACACGTCTTATTTCATTTCACAAAATTCTGATAGTGCTTCCTCTGTTGGAATAATTCCCTCTAGAAGTAGAAGTAACCTCTAGAAGTAACTCACAAGAAAATGGGATTACAAAAAAGGTTGCAATCATAATTTACTATGACAAAAATAAGGACGGATTCTATACAACTTTTCGAATTGAATCGTGTGTGTTCCTTGGTGTCTTTGGGAGGACAGTTTGTACCGACCCCATCCGTTAGAGGGACTAGAATAGCATTGGAAAGCACAAACAGGAGTCGGAAAAAATACAATCTCACAGATTTCCTTTGAGTACGCTTGAGACCTCATCGCTAATAGATTATAACCTATATCGTCCCAGATCTCAAATAATCAAAGAAAAACATTAAGCGGTAACGTTGCATATTATGGCTCAAGAGCTACAAGTGAAACATATTTTTTCTTTGTGAGAAATCTCGAAAATGAGGGTGTCAGTTTGGTGATGCTTATAATATAAACAGCTTTTTTGTTCAAATTATGATTGGAATGTAGGTCGACGAAAAATTATATCCGGCAAAATTTTGATTATGCAAGGGATTGTCGAAAACTGAAATTCGACAATTCTATGATTAGTCCAAATATCACAAACATCGATCGAAAATAAACCGTGAGTGTTAAGTTCAAATTCTTCAAATGAAAAAACATTGATGTCCGACAAAAAACATGGTGAGCTATAGCAGTTCTGGCTTGTCTATTTGACGACATCTACTTCACAAGGAAAACAAAGATTCAACTCAACTTTCTCATAAAAGTATTGGCGCATAGAATGCGATTGTACCATTGACTGACAAAAAATTGGAAAATAAACTTAAATAGACTTAGATAATCTGTGGGCAATGAATGTTTCACTACTAGGATGAAGAGAAAGAGATTTGGAACAGACTACATATTATATTAATATCGAAGGTGTTTCTGGTATCCTGAATTTGGGAGGAAATGTCAAGAATCGTAATATGTTGTTTACAAGCAGTACGACTATCAGAACGTTTAAAACATTCATCTCAATCTTCCAACAAATAAATTAGATTCAATGTTCCTTCTTTTCATTTCCTCTTGATAATTATTTTCACCATATTCTTCTTCAGTTTTTTTGTGATCTTCACCTTATCTGCATTTCTGCAATTCACTCACTATTATTTCTTGTCAATAATAGTTATTATTTTGTTCCATCCTATGTGTGATGAATTATTGTTTATGGAATAACCTTCGACATGTCTCTAGGCTCAATACGACTTATCTTGTCTGGCCTAGTGTACTAGTTTGTATGTATTCCAGCTCTGTCTAGCTGCAAAGCTTTAAAATAGTGCCATGATACGATGGGACGTGTCCGGTTTTACAATATACCAAACCCTCAATCGCATTCCTTTCACAATCTTGATAATAAAATGGAAAACATGCTTACGAAGTTTTCAGTTTCCTGAATCTTGATAGGCTTTATTTGATTTCATTTATGATGATTGAATAAAAGTTTCAGAATATACAATTCATTTTTCCTTACGTACTGAGGAATAATTTTTTGGCTGTGTTATTATGACAGAAGGTATGAACGGTGCGTCGTGGGGATATGCTGGTATAATTTGAATGAATGGATGTGTATTTATTCCAGCCTCAATAAGTTTTAGTATATTATAATTACATGTCATTGATATAATACATGGTGTGTAGAGTGATTGGTGTATGATGGTTCCTTGCTGTTGGGCATTATCCAGTCCTGTTTTTGGTTATCTGAGTTCAGTTTTGTACGTGTGGGTCTGTTAGGATGGAAGTTTTGGCTGATGTGTTTTTGAAAAGGCCTGGGCTGGTATAATTTGGAAAGTGTTGAGACACTAAACTGATTAAATATGAAATTATATATTATTGTTCAATTGGTCTAAAAGTCACACATGGTTACGCATATTTTTTGGCAATTTTGGGAGTTAGATTCGAATATTTCTCCCTATATAATTTTTAATCAATTGAAGCTTGGGATTTTTTTAGTTGAGGGGCTATAAAATCCGAATGAACTATTTATGCAACTGGCTGTGAATGCCATTTGGCATGAGTGACAAATGCATCCCTCAATTGATTATTGATATTATTTTCTCATGAAAAAGGATTGGATATTAAGTGATTTTGTGGAGCTTAAAATACTTGCACTCGTCTCGTTGATCTATGTTGCCCGTATTTAATCGGTAAGTATATTACTATAAAATAGTAATATTTCCAAATATTGAACAGAGAAATATAACTGTTTTGTGAACATTTTTTGAAACATATCATTTGTATGTTGAAAATAGGGAGATTTTAAAAAAACTATAATTTCATTTGTCTTTGAGAATTTTCGATTCCATACCTTTTATTCACCCCAAACTCGTGAAAATGGAATAACAATATGTATAATCCCTTTCAATTACACCAGACCATTTTGTTTTATTTTTTTTGTCGCATTAATGTTAGTAATGAGTGAAGATTCACTTCAAGTGAATCTGGTTATTGTTTCTCATTACAAATATGTAGTATTTCTAGGTCTGTGTTAGGTGTTGATGAATGCTTGGTATCAAGGAGAAAATTTGAATTTGAAAACAGGAAATTTTGTACTAACCATGAAAAAATAACAAATTAGAGGCTTTGAAAAAAACCAATTTTATAGAATTTATCTGAATGATGAAACGTTTTGAACAAAACTCGATGTATCAAAATAATGACAGTTGTCATAAGAGGTCAAAATAAATTCCTATGAATACAACCGGCTAATCCTGTTTGACGCTATCTCTTTTCAACATTTGGAGGTAATAGTTAGAGTTACAAAATAATGTATGTCATTTTGCTAGGAAGACAGGTGTGTTACTGTCAGTAGAAAAGGATGAGGAATGTAAAGTTTGTGTTTACTACTGTTCCTTGTTAGTGACGTGAGGGTGAATGTCAATTTTTTCTACCGTAGTTTTCCATTGTTTCCCATATCTTTGCACATTGATCTTGAATGGAAAAAATATATCGAGAATATCCCCATAGGGATGATAATACCTAAGCTCAAATATTTGTACTATCATATCTACTTTTTTCTATTCATATAATACATTAAGTCAATCACAAAATAGGTCACTATTTGGTTCAGCCAAAATATCAAACATCAAGTAGGCATCACATCAAATTGGACATACGATCTGTTCATTAATAAATAACTCTATCATCCTAAAACTGGTTTATTACATGGTGTCAGAAGTGAAAATATATTAAAATCATGGATTAAGAGGAGAACACGAAACAAGTTAAGGGTTTGGAAACTCTTTGATTATAAGTTCAACAACAACAAGCCCAACAACAACAGTTGACATATATATCAACACTACCACACACGACCATACCCGGTCTACAGCAACCGAAAGCTTCTGAAATCGAAAACCACAGTGGAGAATGGGAAAAAGTGGCTGCAACTCTTCGAGGGGTATGAAAAGGTAGTAAACCTTTCAATCAATCCATCTGAACAACAAATTTCCACCTTCATGCTCAAATTACCAATAGTCAAAACTGTTGTCCTGAGCAAAATGAAGCAAGAAGAAAATGAAGCTTTCGACAGTTGCAAGTGAAAAAATGCCAATATGGATGGTGATCTGGAGCTGAGAATAACATGAGACCATTCTACCATAGAGGTGCGAGATAATAATTCAAGAGAAAAACTTATGCAGGAACAGCTAGCTATCACTTATAGAAGTGATTGACTATTGCCAAGCTTTCGAAACGACCTCAGAGTAATTAGGAAAATTAACTAACCACCACCATTTGCTAGTCCAATGTCATCGTTTAAAAGCATTTATATATAAAACCGTAAAGTAGAATACGAACCTGCTCAATTTAACTGCCCACCTGCTTTTGTTCACATCCGGAGTCAATAATATAACAGAGTATGAATTTGTGTTCTCGATTTTGAGTTTTAATATTTTTGTAATTTCAATAAACTCATTTTCTAATCTAATTGTTCATAAGTTTTTTCAATTTCCAATATTTACTTTTTTATTTTTACCTTTTCTGGAAAATTATGACCTATGAAACTGTTATTTTTAAAGTGGAATCTCGGAATAATTAGTATCGGTCAAATTCCAAAATCGAGGTAGTAAATAACCCAATGATAGTAGATCGTGAGTACCTAAGGCGCCGCCGTTGTGTTGGGATTTTCTCCTCCGACAGTAACAGTCAACAAGAGAGATATCAAGTGCTAGCCAATCATTTGTTGCTCTTAAATCATCTGCTATTTGTGTCTGGTGTGTTTATCTTGTAAAACAAACAGGTAGGTATAAAGTCAACACACGATTCGAACAACAATTTTAATCAGATTGATCATATTTTTTTCATATTTAGCTTATTTTTATAATCATTTCAGCAAACTATAGATACAATCAATAATTAGCACTCCTATATCAATATATCAATAAGGCGCAATCATATACAGAGTACAACAAAAAGTTATCGAAGAACCATTCACTGTTTTCAGCGGTTGAGTATTTTGGAGCTTCGGGTCATTTATGAAAACAATATTAATATTTCATTCCAAGCATCTTCTCTAAGATAGTTTATACAAAACGTTTCTACAGTATCTTTAGCCCTTTTTTATCGACAAGTTGTACTTTCATTGGCTTTAGTAAACTTTCTCCTCCTTATAACTTCCATTTTATCTCAACTTTTTTATCCAAAAAATCTAAAGACAAAATAATCCAAACTAGGAAGATTATCATTTGGTCCGAAACAGAGGTGAAATGGAAACGAATGAACATTGTGGTTTGTCAGTTTACATCGTTAATATTGTTGAATTGTAATGTCTGCTTGTGACACGTTGGCAATTGCATCCTGCTAGAAAGCTATAATTGCATTTTATGGTTAATAAAACCGAGATAAAATATTACCTTCTTGATGTTTATCATATTCCAAGTTGGTGATGGGGCAATTTGTGGTTTTATAGCTGTCGAATGCAACATTACAAAGGTACAGTTTCCAGTTGCAAATTGATCATATTTATTCTTGATATCAACTACAAAATAACCTGCGACTATTGATTCCCATTAAAATTTTTGAATATATATATATATATATATATGGCTGATGGCCATCAATGTTTTAACTTTATCATATTCACGTTACAATCTCAACAAGTTTGTAAGTAAAAAATTTTTAAAAAAAAAAAAACATTCAAAAATTTTTAACAATATATTTTTATGTAGCTTCCCTGATGATGGGTGAAAATTCACTACTCGAAAGCTTGGATTAAATACTTATAAGAGTACACTTATACGTTTTATTGCTGCACTCCCTAAAAATATCTCCACAGAAGTTACTTTCTAACTAGTCAGCAAAGACTACCCTTCAATTCTATATATATATATATATATATATATATATATATATTTAGTTAACATACAAGGTGCGCTCCACCCATGTTAAATCTGAGGTATAAGTGAGCTCCGCGGTAAAATGGGCTCCGATATACGGAGCCCAACTAATCAAGTCCTAAAAAATGCATCAGCTACCTTATATTTATGTCTAGATTGATTTGGAATAGTTTTCAGAAGGAGCTAGTTTTGGCCGTTTTTGTGAATTTGTATTTTTTTGTAGTGCGCGTGTATATTTCTAGATGGCGATGTGTTGAAAACTGGATATACATTGTATGTCATATATTTAGGTCAAAGTAGGATCCGATAAACTTGGCACTGCCGCAGTTGAGTACCCCATCACTTTAGCGGTCGGAGTAAGCTCCTTCTGATAGTATTTCATTGAATAGATAAAGAATTACAGTATTGGTAAATGTTCATTATAGTTAAAGTATTCTTCAAGAAAATCAAAGCTATGAGCAGAATAGTCCGTCGTTTTATTTACACTGTTTTTCTTACTGATTCGGGTTTGGAAACTTTTCATTATATTAAAATTGGAGAGTGTTAAATTAATAATCTACTCTACTAAGATTTCCAACATTTGATAACTCAAAAACGGTATATGGTAGAGGTAACATATTATATATTTTTGAAATCGGAGAAAAAAGACCATTTCGAAAATGTGAAAATATACAGGGTATCCCATTTGAAAAAAGACTATTATTTTTTGTATCCACGCTACTGAACTTTTTATAAAATATTAGGAAAATTCAGCTGTAACCAAACAATTTTTATAAAATACTTTTTTTTCTAAAAGTAATAATAACGATGATAGGGGGTGGGTAATTTATAATGAATAACCCTGTACCTTGAATATACCATCATACTCTTATTTGTCTAAAACATTGGCTGAGTAATTGACAAAAATATATTTGATTTCTTATAACTCTAGCACCCTGTATCTCAGACCCCTTATCATTTAGTTGAGTGATTTTATCTCCATCTTTTGAACAAACGGTTACAATATGGCCCATAATTTATGAATTATCCTGTATAAGCAGTTTCATAATGCAGTTGAAAGTTGTTTTATCTAGTGTTCAATTATATGTATATGGAAATTGGGACTAAGCAATTGACGTTTCGAATAATTTGTTAATATGCTTATTTTTAATAGAGAAATTATTATAATAATGTAGGTAATTAAATGAAACTCCGTAAATTGAATCAATAGGTTACTTCATAGAAAACAAAATATAAATGCGTTATCTTCCACTCTATGTAAAAAAATACATCCCTTCGTCACTCGTTTATGTTATAACAACTAATCGGTCTATATTTCGAGGCTGAAGGACAATTGCTGAGAGATTCGGGCATAACTGCATATATACAGGGTGATGCCAAGACAGTCCTCTGTTCAGCAATATGAAGTTCTTTTTAAAATTTGTTGCAGCATTACTTAAAAAATTAATTGATAATGTCTATCACAAAACTTTACGTAGAATGAAGATAATAATGTCGCATAATATTTAGAATGCATTTTTCAATGTACTTCACAATTGAATTAAATCTTCAAAATAACCACCATGCACTTCTTGACCATAACCGAGGCGATTTCGGAATTCTCGTACAACATTTTGTATGACCCCTGAGTTATTCTATTAATTTCTTTCGTTATCCTAAATTTTGAATCAGCAATATTGCCTAGTCTATTGAAATTAACTTTGGATTTTGAATAGCCCCATAAAAAGTAATCGAGAGGAGTCAAATCGGGAAAACTAGCCGGCCATTCGATCGTTCCACGTCTTCCAATCCACATATCGGAGAAAACCTCGCTTAAATAATTTCTAACTGTACGTGCAAAATGCGGTGGAGCTCCGTCTTGTTGGTAGTAAATAGATCGATCTATCTCATTTGGATGATTTACATCAGGAAAAAGTATTTGTAAGGTAGACACTAAAAGTTGATGAAAAAATCTAGAAGTCTAGATAAACCTCACCATTAACTGTGCCGCGACTCATTTCGCCTGTATCGTCGAACAAAATATGTAGATCTCTAATTTATCTTGCTGCAATAAATTGGCTATTTTTTTTAAATCAAACAAGTTCAATATTTAAAACTAGATGGAAACAATATGATTGTGGTGTAGTACGTAATAGTCGAACAATATATTTTTTCCACGACACACTTAAGGAAAAAAACATTTTTCCTACAAGCACAACGCGGAACACGCTTTTCTACACAAATTTCTATACGCAAAGCAGGCCTTTTCTTAATTCTATTGATAACCGTTGGAAAAGTAATGCAAAAAGTACACGCTATGGTACTTTTCGGCACCGAAATGTCAAACAAAGATACCTTTGACCTGTCAATTTTTTTTGTCAACTTTTTTTCAACAATTCAACCTAATAGTGAATTTCTTATAAATGTACAATTTTCAAATTTAAACTAATACTAGGTATAGTGTAACTAATGTTAATGTGATGTCCTTGAATTGTATTACAAATTTTATGCAAGTTAATTTTAATCCACTATATTAATTTGAATTACATTTGAAAAGCATTATTTAACAATATTCAAATTTATGAAAAAATTTTATGCACTCCCTTTGGCGGCTTTTTTCCTTCAAAGGGATTAAAAATATGGGTCATCACATTGACAATAGTTACACTATAACCGATTCATTTTATTATTTATTTTAATTTATTAATTATGAAAACATTAACCTATTAAGCATTATTTTTGGGAATTATGAACCAAGATCAAAATAATTTATCTTTTAAGTTGTCCAATTTGGACATTGAAAATAGTCCTCCAGGTATTATCGAAAAGGCTCGAGCTGCAACCGAAAATTTGTTACCTGAGGTTCACATTTTACAATCAATTATACATTCAACTGATTTTTCCATTTATTTTCATATTGTAAGTTCATTCTGTTTAAATAAAATACCTATATAAATTACTGTATTTCTTTCATTAATAAATATGGTTGTAGAAAAAATATTGTGTACAACTTGAACGCAAATCACGCTTTGCGCACTAGTTGTACAAACTACTATTATCAAACTATACCTTCAAATCAAAAATTTTCAACAATTTTATTTATAATTTTACCAATTCAATTTTATATTCTCACTGATTTTTTTGTGATAAATGTACAGTTCTTAAATGTACAATTTGTATATGTTACGGTTTCCTTCTTTAAATCTGCGATGCTGTTAAAAGTAGATTTTGCGAATTGGACTTGCGTACGAAGGGTACCGTACCATTATCTATACGAATGAATATTCTGCTAAATATTTCAAGCATCTACCTATATTGTCGTTATCAATATCGAGTAGAATTATTTAGAAATAAATTTGAAAAAAAAACCTCCTCGCGGGAATTTGAACTCTGGTCTACTGCGAGGGAGACTATAATGCTTACTACTGGACAACCGAGAAATATGCCAGACATCTATAACATCAAATGCATTACATAATTCCAAAAAAACTGACGTCTGTCAGGAGTCCCCTCAAATATCTATTTTATTCTGTTTTTAGTATGTGCTGTTAATTTGTACGGATTCTTTCATATAAAATAATTTTTGTGAATAAATATTTTTGACCGGTGCTTCTAGGAGAGACTTTTTTGGAAACCCCACTTTGACGATTCTTTGAGATTGATAAACACATTACTTGACGGGTACCAAACGCAAATGCTGATTGGTGGATTTCATATGCATTCTAGGATGAATATGAAATCATATCCGTTCAGTCAACCGATATGGCCTACATTTCCATTTTGTATAAACTGCGCAGAAAATGGATAATATACATGTGGATGCAGAAAAAGACTATGAATAAACAACTTAAACAATTTTTTTTTATTTAAGCAAATTGAAAATGTGCAACAGATTTGAATGGAAAATAATTGATATTTCTCAAAAAAAGAAAAAGGACAACGATTTATAAACTGTGTGGTACGTGAAAACTGTAGTAGTTGTGTTTCGTAATAATTCATACAACTTCCATGTTTGCAAAACAACTAATTGAAAAATAATCGTATATTTTTCGGAAAATCTAAAACCCAACCTACGAACTGTTTAAAACATCATTGTATTTAAAAAAAACGGTTTACGAAACTAAAATACCTCCGTCAGGACCCGTTTTCAACTGTTATAGTAGAACAAAAACATGTCCTTGATGGTCTGTTCTATGTGCCTATCAAGTTTTATCAATATCATTCAAGTTGCTTTGAGGAATACCCTGAACAGACCGAGAATTTTTGCCAAAAAAATCGAAAAAATTAAGCAGGGTGGCTCCAAATGACACTTACAACGTTTGCATGTAGATACCCCTAGTAGAATTGGACAAAATGATATAGGTAAGATTTTAGTTAGTAATTGGAAAAATACAAGGAAAATGTTTCCTTTTATTTCCTTAGTGAACCTGCATACTTCATGAAAACATTGAGGATTACAAAATGAAATAAAAATAGCTTCAAATGCCAGTGGCGTAAAAAATGGGAAAGGAAAGGTAACATATGACTCCAGATGTACACCACTGGATAAAGAATCAAAACATGTTTTTTCATCAAAATATGCCTTTTATATTCAAAAACAACCTGCCAAATGTCAAATCAATTTACAAGTCTTAGAATTGAGTTGGACACTTGGACGTATTAACAATTTTACTAACTAGGTCGAGTACAACATTATATAAAAGTTTCAAAGAAATTTACCATGCAGTCGTCATTTTTCATAAAAAAGTGCAAGGTCCTTCTTCGGAACTATCAATACTGAAATAATTAGTGGCGCATAAATGCATCAATCAATTATGTGAATATATTTTTCCATAAACATATACTAGTTCGACTATCGAGCTTATTTTTCTCAGTAGGTCTTTATATGATATGCTAATATGCTAATTTATAGGTATCATTACTCTTCCAATCATGATATATAAAACTCTTTATCTTTAATATGACAAACATTTTTCGTTTCCCATAGGTGTTGTTTCAAACTCACAAATGCAGTCTCGGATTATAATTTTTGACGAAAAAGGCCTATCGCAATCGTTTTATACATTGTCAATACCTAACAGGCAATTTTGGTTTTTGTTGTATTTATCAACTGGCGGATAGTGGCAACGTCGCAAAGAGTTCATTTTCCCTGAAATGCTTCATATACGGAGCCTACTTTGCTTTGAAGTATGCAAATATACACCAACGGAGCCTACCGTAGCCGTTACATATACCGGATCCCACTACGACGTCAACTTGTATAGTGGTATACATCAAATATACGCTAGGAGCCCAAATTAGACTACAGGTATAACGGAGTTCACAATAGCCTGCAACAGTATATATATATATATATATATATATATATATATATATATATATATATTATTGTTCATGCGTTGCTTTACAATGTGTAGAATGTGGAAAGTGTTACTGAATTTGTACCACGTCGTTCAAAGATTCTAAACTTCCTGTAGATTTTTATGTAATGCTTGTAGATTGTAGATTACGAAGGGGTAGATTGGTACTGTTACCAATAGGATCTTTTGGGTTGACGCACATCTATATTGTCAGTAACAAGTATATAGATCTTAAGATGATATTTTCGTGCAACTACAACGAGTAGAAATCAACAATTTAAAGGCTTGAATTGCGGCCTGTTGGTTGGTCAGCTTCACAATCTGATAGCTCTTGCTGGTCTATCCAAAATGTTTGTCTCAGAAGTACCGACAATATTTTGGAAAACTTAATCAGATAAAAGTAGTTTTGGATAACTTAGATTTTTTATTGTATTTTACTGAAAAAACATGTACTTTTCTATTAGTATTAAGTATGTGTTGACATAAAATAAAAAAATAGTAGTTTACATAATTAGTGCGTCAGCGGAGCTCGGCTATCAATCGCGTGCGGAAAAGTCACTTCACGCACGTGTTAGGTACACTTTTTTTTTACCAGCATGCGGAAGAAAAACCCAAAGATAACATAAAGGAGCATCTATTAAAAATACATATCAACAAATTAATTGATTTAATTTGACATTCATTTGTTGAGGCTTATACCAGAGCAATTATCGAAGCATACATTTCTTTTTATTAAAAATCATAGCAGAATTCTAATGAATTACTCAATTTTTTAGTAAATTGGTGAGCTACAATCATACAAATATATATTTTAAGTATTCAAATGTCAGTATACTCCCTAAAAACTCAACAAAAATACTTTTCCGCTGAACTTGAGTCTGATGTCATCGAATATTACACATATATGTCTTGAATAAAAAATTATATCATTTTCAATACAGTATACTGACGGTTGAATTTGTTTTCTTGGTCGATTCTTTCCTCAATTTCCTGCTGGTTTGTACCTAGAAATGGAACCGATTCTTGCGAGTCGTTTATTGTGAACCTGGTTATGGTCTAGAAAAAAAGGATTAAGAAATATAACAGGAAATATAATGATGAAATTGATTTATCAGTCGAAAACTTGGCTGTATTAGCCTAGGTACATTTATAATCTCAGGAAAATTTTTTAAGATTATTTTGTAATAATATTTAAAATGACCGTACTCAGTCTTGCATAGAAATAGACTCAAATTTGATTTGTTTACAGGAGGTCGGATACTTATACAAAGTTATTTCCCAATTTCATTTTCTTATATACGACTTCTATTTGGAAGCACTTGGAGTTAACAATCAATAGACGTTTTATTCATCTTACCACGTCCCTGCCGTTATTTTTGTTTAATTGACTGCCACAACTTTTTTTGTGACAAAAAACAAAGAAGACACCTTTAGTCGATAATAACCGACACTCAATTCAACACCTTGCTTCATATTTCCACTTTCAATTAACCATACTATTTCCATTACTTCGAAAAGGTGTCTACAAGAAAAAAACAACGTTCAAATATTAGTATCCAAAAACAATAATTCGATTAAAAAGTTGCACGTCATATCCCTTTACGAGCGGCCGCTCTTTAAAAAATCGGATCCTCTGAGAGACTACTCATTAAGTCATTACCTTCTCACCTGTCTTATACATTTCGAAAATCATCTGAAAATAACATTTTATTTAATGGATAGTAGGAATGCCAAAGCTCGGGTTTTTTTAAGCTACTGTTCATGCAATAATAATGTTTCATTTGTTTTACTTATCGTTTATAAATAATGCTAAATAATAGGCAATTTACATTGCATTGCCGATTCTTTAGCCAGGGAAGCCGCTGGACTAAAAATTCTATAACCCAGTGACACCTACGGCCTAACGACATCGACAATTGCGGAACTAGCCAAACGTTACACCCATGCTCAATCCCTTAAGAGATGGGATGTAATCAAAGGATGCAGTCTTGCCAGGATGACCCTGGGCGACCCTGGGAAGCTGGCGCCGAAGAAATATTTGGCAATGACCAGAAAAAAACCTACGTTTAACAGTAGAGTTTCTGACTGGCCACTGTCAACTAAGGAAACACCTCCATACTATGGGGCTAGTGGACACACTTCTATGCAGGATGTGTGAACAGGCAGATGAAACTGTCAGGCGTGTCTTATGCGAGTGTCCAGAGTTATCGTCAATAAGAGAGTGTGTGTTCGGTGAGTCTTGGCCTACACCTGCCGATATAAAGGAGATGTCTCCTAGTAACCTGTCCACCTTCCTGAGAAGGACAGGATGGACGATGACCTAGGAGGACAACTCCTCGGGAGGATGTACAATAGGTAACATGTGGCCCAAGTGCTGCGAGCCTACACTCACCCTCCTTACTCTACAGATACAGATAGGCAATACACAAAATTCATGGCAGTTGCAGTTTTTATTCAGCAGTTAGGTATCTGTTTGATAAAAGTAACTTGGAGATAAAGTTTCAGTTGAGTTTTCGAGATATTTTTTTGAACACAAGTTTTTTAACTGTAAGATGAAGAGTGTTGGTTATAGTGATGGATAAATATAACATAATGTGAATTACGTATTAGATAGTGTTATGTATCAGATAGATAGATAGTAAGTATGAGATATTAGATAGTCCTCCAGCACGAACGCCTGCGTAGTGAGGGGAAATGTCGATAATTTTGGGAAATTGGGTAGCATGCTTTTCATGCATTATTCAGAATAAATAAAGATACTGTATTGTTAATATTAGACCTAATTGAGGAATCACCAGATTTCCGAACTGATAGGTAAGTGATCATTCCCACCACTATAATAATTAGTATTCTTCAGCATTTTGAATCTTCAGAAATAACAGAATTGTACCATTAGATCAAGTCCTACCGGCACTAAGATTTTATGCAACTAGCCAATTTTTGATATCCTTTGGAAATTTCTGAAGTGGAAACAAAAGTTCTGCTTCAAAAATCGGAAGAGTGTCTTATGCAATTGCATCTTTGTCATAAAGATATATACCGATGCCACAAGGAAAAGTTAGTGAGTTAGTGGTCAGAGCTAGGAATCCTATGGAAATACAGTATGTGGTTTGGAATTTCCAGTTCTTGCACTAAAACTACGGTTGAAGTATCACAAACACACTATGAACAGAATATAAATTTGATAAGTATTCAGTGAGGATGGGAGAGAAAAAAAAGGATAAACTTTTACAGAGATAAATATGGAAAGGAGAAAAAATATCACATCCATCATTCAGGATCATTAAAATATGAAGGGAATGAACTAATCAAGAAATAAACGGTAAGAATAAGTCATTCTATTGACTATTAAAAATCGTATTTCAATTTTTTTATTTCAAACTCATACTTTCAAATATTTCTTCTAATTTGTCAACTTTCTTCTTGATATTTGAGAATGTTCATTTTCATCTGATGCTCTTCCTTTGCCTGCGCTGAATTTTGAAACAGCAAATGTACAAGTTATTCCTTTTGAGTCCAAATTTTCAACTTTCGCTGAAATTGATTTTGGCATTCATTTACAAAAACTGGCCTTTTGACTAGACCAATATTTTTCTGTTAAATTGAGAATATTGATTTAAAAGGGAACCAACTAATACCGTTGATTGAGAACTTCAATCAACGCTAATACGAAGCAATCTCAATACTTGCTTTCATTGTTTTGTTCTGACAGTGGAATTTTCTCTGTCTTTTTATTCTTGTACCGAAGAACAAGAAGGATACGCTTATGAATAATCAGGTGCAACTGTATTTGTCAATTCTCGTCAGATTTCACATTGACTGCTGGATGTAAAGCTGTTTGTATCATTTTGAAGTTAAAATCAGACCAATCTGTCTCAATCATTTCTTCATGTAATGTATCTGACACTACCAGCTCCTCAGATACTGATGGTTCATCTATACAAGTTATAATGAAGAAATACATCTATTAAAAAAAGCGTTAATCATAGAATATGTATAAGTTGATTACTGCAAAGTAGTATTGTTGATATTTGATATTATAAAATTGTGTCATTGTGTGTTGATAATTGATTAGTAACTTGAAATGATTAAGACTTTACCAGGGATGTTGTCTGAATGAACACGGTTTTTCAATCCATGTACAGACATAGAAATTTTCTCATATAACTCCTCTTTTTTCAACACTAAGTGGTTGAAGACATAGTATATGTTGTCATCCACCAGTACCTCGAAGGTTGCTTATCTTAGCAGCACTTTTTTTCCATATCTTTTTCAATTTCCTTCATCTGTTTGAATGTATAATTATATATAATAATTATACTTAAGAAATAGAATTTTTTACAGGGCCACTACAGCAACTGTTAAAACTTCTCTCTATCTGCTTCCAAGCCTCTTTGGATTTTCAAGTTGTACCATCTGTTCTCTTATTCTCAATTAAATTCTCCGCTTTATTGGCCAGTTTTAAAATTGAATTAATTTCTTCTAAAGTGAAATTGCTCCCTAGTTTTTTATTATTTATCTCCATTTTATCAAAATGAATTGGGCTTTCACAATGCACACAATACACAAGTACACATTATGAATATAAAGTATTATACTATACATAGACAGAAGGGCATAGAGTATAATCCACAAAACATAACAATGTTCAGATGTTACTCATGTCAGTATGGTATGTATGTATGTATGTATGCGAATATTGGCATTTGCAAGACTGTAATTTTACATTTAGTTAATCTACATAATTTTTTTTGTATAATACCTATATTTCATATATTTTGACAGGGAAGAACAATGTATACAAGTATTAAAGTATTGTTGAACTTTGGATACTGAATAGTTTTCAACTTCCCATTCTCAAAGGTGTTCCCTTCCCAGTAGGTGGCCTTCTGTATCTTTTGAAGTCTCAGGTCAAAAAGTTTTTTAATTATGTTCGTAATAAATTTGACTATCTCTTCGAAGTTCAACTAAAGTGCTGATGATTCGTCGAAAATTGCCAGTCTAGTGATGGGTGGTCAGTTAAGGAGATAAAGACCGTAGATTATCATTTTCATTCATACATTCATTGTGACTACTGATTTAGGATGAAAAACTCGTTGACACTCTATATGTGAAGGAGTATCGTATTCTCAAAAAATTATACGTATATATTTAATATTACAATTTGTGGTCTATTTACGAATAGCTGTGTCCCTACAAACAAAAAAAATCATCAAATAATTGGGACATTGGGAGAAGGAAAATAACATGAGCTCCTGGAAGGGCTGGAATCCCAAATATTTTGATAAGAAATGTGCCTCCTCAAGTCATAGATAAGATTGTGGAAAGAAACATTTAATTGTAGAAGCGGTTCATTATCCGGAGGCGTGGAAATCTGCTAACGTGATTCCAGTAACTTAGTCCCCTAATGGCAGGAATTGCATCGATAACTACAGACCTATATCTCTGCTAAGTAATCTCGGCAAAATTTTCGTGCTACTAAATAATCTCAAAAAACGGTTAACAGTTTGAATATTATCCCGAAGAAGCAATTCGGTTTCAGGGCGGAACACGGATGTCCATCCGAATTAATACGAGTCCTTAACTATGTTGGATTTAGGATTTAAAAGAACAAATCTCAGTATCGGTTTTGTTGGACATCCCCAATGCCTTCAATTCAGTTGGGCTTCCTGGTTTGATATTTAAGCTGATTGAGCTTGGTATTTCAAGTTATTTATTATCATTTTCCAACTCGTAATGTAATAAAAGAAAGTGTTCATGATAATAGGAAACGCGGAGGCAGGATCATTTATTACGAAAGCAGAAGTATCGCTAGTATTGGCCATTTCACCTACCCTGTACTCGCTGTTTAATACAGAATTCCCTAAGATCAAATGGAATCTCACTGCACTTCATGCAGGTGATATCTGTATTATTCAAACAGCGAGGACAGCGGACTTAGCATTGGAAAAAGTTAATCAACATTCAACATTTGAATAATAAAATCATCCCGAACCCAATACTTCCAAAACGAAATACATGGTCTTGAAAGGTCAAATCAGAGCGAAAACCTACCTCTCCAACAAGCTTGAATCACCCAAAACCTCTGTCTCTTATTTGGGGTTTGTTATACATCACAATACATAGCGCCACTTGCAAACTGAAGAGAATGCAGTTCCATAGTGTAGTATAGATATTATAAAATTAAACCTGATTAGCAACAGAATGGCGAGAAGTGCTATTCCATTTCTTCGTATTCCAATGTGTCCAGGAATCCACAGTGAGGTGGTTGTTCTTGTCCAAGTAATGGAATAATAACTTCAAAGATTAAGTTAAAGTGCGAGAACTTATGAAAACAAGTAGTAGGAGATGCAAAAGATAAATTTGCCGAATTGTTATATATTCAATCCTATCCATCTAACAGGGTATGCATCATCTGACACTTTCAAGGACATTTCTCTATTTGATAATTGAAATATGCATTAATTACTTATCTGTGAGCATCATCTTAAGAAGAATAACGGTGAACATCTCACTTCTCACTACCTACAGTATAAAGAGTTACATAACACATGAAATTCACAAAATGAAGTGTAAGGTTAGGTATTATTTCATATCAGGGTATTTTTCCAAACTTGCTGCTAATTTACTTTTGCTACAGTTTTTTCAGTACCTACCTGAGAATCAAATTCTTCCGAAGTGAAATTCTAAAATTTTAGAGAGCGAATTATTTTCCCAGTGTCTTTCTGGAGCTGTAATGGAATAAGATTATAGTTTATAATTTAAAGTAGAATTTTGAGAACTTTTGTTGTTGTTTGTTATTCAAAGTTTTTTCTCATTTAACAATAATACTTAAATAAGATTTATTTAGAAGCCTTAGTAAGATGTCAAGACCTAGATTTTCATCATATCAGTTTATTAATTCGATGTTCAAATAGGTATATAATTGCATGGTACGAATATTTTCTGAAAAATCCTACCAGGTATACACTTCTATTTCCGAAAATTCCCAATCAACATTGGTATAGCAACTATCAACTTTGAAATTGCATGATCACTATCAGGGTAAGGGCACTCTGAACGGAGAGGGCGATGCCACCTTGAGAGTCCCTTCAGTGCTGAAATTGCTGATTTAGATAATGAGAACCAGAATGAAAACAACTGAAACACCGTTAGTGCACAGATTATAAAGAGAACAGATACGAATCCCGGTAAAACATCAAACGATTTTCAGCTCCGTCGTCAATGACCTTGGACCTTCAACTCGGTATGGCCGCAGTTTAAAATATTTTCTGAATTTCTTACCAAATTGCAGTGTTGACTCGGGGACAATAACAATTTCTAGTGCCGGATCTAGTTTTTTTGGAAGTTTCCACTTAATCTTTAAAACTGCGCCATGGATTAAAACAATATATGGTTTTAAATGAAACTAACTGTTTTTAAATGACTCCACAATATATTTGTAAAAATCTGTAAATTGCAAGTTAACTCGATTAAAACAATATTTATGATCGAATATATATTTATGTATTTATTCAATACCTATATGATTTGTTATAAATAGTCATTACTCTTGGGAGATTAATTAATAAATACATTTTTAGATAACACAAGTAATCACAAAAATCGACCGGGAGATTAATTAATAAATACATTTTTAGATAACAAAAGTAATTACAAAAATCGACCAAATTATAAAGTACAAATAATTCTTAATTTATTTATTATCAAAGGGAATACAATATACACCTATGCACATTTGTTAATAATTTGTAGCACCAAAGTTAATATCAAAAACTTTAAAATTTCTTTTATCATGGGCCGGGATATTAAATTAAATACTCTTATCCCTTGGAAATCGGAAGAACTTCATTTTTCTTTCCGAATAAAATTCATTTGGACAGTCTCTGTATGAACAATACACTCCGCCGTGATATTTATCCATTTTATAAGAGTGATAATCTATACCACTATATTTTTATAGTTAATATTACCACAACGCACAATCGATTAGTCAAATAACACAATTAATATCGCCGATTAAACACCTTCCGACAATGAAGCAAACAAAAATGGCGTTATGAATTTTGAGAACAGATTACAAGTGATTTTGAGTATGTTTTAACGTTTTGATTATGTTAGGTTAGGTTACCGTTACCGTTAATGTGCATGGTTGCCAAGGATGTGATTTGTGAAAAAAGTATATATTAATGGTATGATTTTTATACATTATAATCTTTTTAATTGTAGGTATAATTGTTTTAATGTTGATAAAATTGATTTAAAACAAGTAATTATCGAATATTTGTATCTGTATAACTATCACACTTAAAAAAATGCCCATGATCGTGAATTGAAGGAAATATCATGCAAATTGACAACCCTGCTGACAAATTCCGCGAAGCAGACCGAACGGAGTCGACATAAGACGATGGGCATTTTCATGGGTATATGTCCACCCATCTCTCTCTCTTTTCACTGTTCTCTGTCAAGCTTTCGTATCCGTTCTCTTTATAATCTGTGGTTAGTGGTAGTTGCATATACTTCCACATATTTCAGCGCTGATATCGTATCCTAACAACGTCTATGTTATATGTATGTTATCTATCCCAACAACTGCAGACCAACGTTTTAGGACGTGTATCATGACTTATGATTGTGTCTTGAATTAGTCCAGTTTTCGATTTGAAAAACTATTTTGCTTATTTGTTGGTATGTTGAGTATTTGAAGTGAGTCGCAGTGGAGGGCCTTATAGACCCACTCACCACAAACCTATCCTAACCTAGTTCGTATTGTTCATAGTGGGACTTTTATTATGTATTGTGAAATACTGTAATGTGAGGTGCAACCGGTGAGCTTTATTTTCATAAGAAAACATGTTCCATGAATGGAAAGTGACATAATATTGAAGTAGTTATTCTTCTATGAAGCTTTGAGCTTCTCAGCCATAGATAACAACGTTTAGTTTGGCTAAAAACAAATTCAGTTAAAGTATACCTATTCAGTTTCCTAACATTTATTTTCCCTCATGTTTGTCATTGGAATAGTGAAAAAACGTTTCATTTATTGTATACTTTTTTGTATTGAATAAAATATATAAACTTGATGATTATTGCTTGATTTTTCCCACTTCATCTATTACATAGTCACTTTCTTCGACATTTAATTCAATTTAACTTGACTATTTGATTTTTATTACTGTAATATCAATCCAATGTTGAGTAATTTTGAATAAAATATCACGAAATGACCATAAATGCAATTTTGCAATGGAAGTAAAATCACAGTAATTTTGAATATGCTGCCAAAAACTGTAAAATTAAAGAAATCTTCTTCTTCGGCTGTTAGCGAAGCTCACAACTATCTGATTAGAACTGACGGGACTCTCAAGGTGGCGCCACCCGTAGAAATTGAGGGCACCACGGGTAAGTTTCCCATCTATAAGTATGTTTTATCTATGGTCACTATTATTAGATTTAAAATTGCTACATCGTCCATCTCAGTAAAATAAATGTTGTTGACTCGAGCTTGTGTGAGCTGCAATTATATGATTTGGATCACATTCTCTTTGAGTGTTGAAAATATACACAGTATCTATAGAGAAGTAATGTATAGGGAACTAATGAAGATCAATATTCTCCGTCCTTTCAACTCAATGCACCTGCAAGCTTTAAAAAAGCTTCCTTTATACAACTTGTCACTAGGATTTATTGAATCGTATACCTTAAAACTGTATCATTGTATCATTAGCTGAATTCAATTTTTCTTTTACCTAAGAGCGCTCTCAGACGAGACACTTTGTGGCAGGCTACTAGTGTCTGAAGAGAATCGCGCGGCTAAAAATACATAGCATATACGTATTCTTCATCAGAGTCTAGTGTGAATGCGTCTATTTATATTAATGTATTTTTACCCGCGCGATACTTTCCAGACACTAGAAGCCGGTTACAAAGTGTCTCGCCTGAAAGCGCTCTCCAAGTTAATAGTTTCCAACTAATCGTGGTCTAAATATACCTCAGCCTACCAAAAAATAATAGACTCAATACTAAAGTTACTGTCTAGACAGACAAAGTCCTCTAGCCATAAAACAAAAAATAAAAATACGTATAATTAAAAAATTAAAGTATAAAAATGTGAAGAATGAGTCAAATGTTAAATGTTTAGAATATCCTGTACTTACCTATAAATATAAAATGAATAAACACATCTCTGAACGAGTCAGAACGAATAGTGTGAAGGCATGCATGCTAATCATATCCCCACTAAACTTTTGGATGCTGGATACCCGGCATCCTAGCGTGTGAATGATCCAATATGAATTAATACCGACTACCGGATACCCGATTCCGGTTCCGGTTAGTCTCAAAGGAGCCTAGTTTGATTTGGTCTGTGAGTTTGAGGTGTAGAATAGCATTAACATCTATTTTATTACTGTCATGTTGGTGAATATAGATTTTACTTAGTAGTCAACAGAAAAAAAAAGAGAAAAGTTCTTCATAGAAAATACATAGGTAATATATAGGTACCTATTCAATTTTAATCACTGAAAACAGTTTTTCTACACGTCGGTCTTGCCAAAGTTCAAAATAACGCTCGCTTCTAAGATGTCTCACTAATTCCGGAGAATATCGTGATTATTCTTGTGTAACAACTTAATCAAGATAAATACTAGTGTTGTGGTGCCTGGCGGTATATTATTTTTAAGTCAAACCACATTCACACGTAGATATTATACCTGTAATTTTGAAACTTGAGTTTGGGTATAAACACAGTCATAATTTTTTTTTATGGACTTGATGGATTGGGAAGAAATAAGGTTTCAGTCTAGTTTTATGGGAAAAGTGTATAATAAACACTTCAAAATAACGAGATAAGTAGGTAAGGTATCGGAAGTCAAAATAATCATCAGAGTCGACCCGTTATTTTTCACTTTTAAATATTTATGAACAGGTAAGTCTCCATGATCGTATTATGTTCCATTATTACAGTATAAAATTAAAAAGGAAGTCGTGTCTTTGTCTCACGAACTGATTAGGTGACTCATTTCATAGACAAACAGGATGCTGAATATTTTTAAATATTTTAAAACTACATCGGAAATAATTACGTGCTGAAAATATTTCACTTCAAACAAATTATCATTTGTCAATAGAACGCTCAAGAAATAACGACCCATTTCTACTTAAAATAGCATATCGTGTGTATGTCATGGTTGGTTTTGTGCTGCATTTTTGTCTCAGAATTCCTGGAATTGAAATAAATCCTCTCATCCCCACCAATAAATGATTATTGGCATCATTTATATTAACCGAAATTTACAGCATTATGGGTCAACAATAGGACGAGTCCACATTACGTCAGCTGACAGTCGCTTTTGAGATAGATAAGCGTCTTCTGTTTTAATTGCTTGGGTTTCTCAAAAGTTATATATAACTTTGTATAATAAAAAAAAATCATTGAATCTATACAGAACAACTGAATAACAAAACAAAAATATAACTAAATAATCATCAGGACGACTGTCATTGGTGTGAACTTGTCAGTTGGTAGACATGTCATATTATAAATTACCTACCAACATGCCTTTGAGAATCATTGTATTCTCAAACACAGTTTATGGTGGTGGTATAATATACGGTGTTTGAAGTCCTTTCAAGAACATTCTAAGTAACATGAAACGTTTTATTCGGTATTACCAGGATGTCATAACACCGTAAAACAAAACAACTACCTTGATCATTCTTAAGACCACACTGTACGTCTAACCAATACCAGTAAAACGTAAGGCTCTTTTGTCTTTCTTCTCAGGAGTGCTTCTGACAGACACAGTTCGCTCAATTTCCTTCGTCTGCTGTTTTTCAGCCTGTTCAGATTTTGAGGAAATGGGCATTACATCTTTCCTGGTATCGATGCCTTGTTCCCTCGTTTCCTCAAGCTTCCTCCGATGACATCAGCCCAAAAGTTTTCCAAAAGAGGCTTTTCTTCGTGGTTTCGTGGATATCTAGCTGTGTTGGAGTCTCTAGGAGTCTTTATAGAATCTTACTGTCCACCTTCCAAACTCCTCATGCAGGTACGACCCAGGTAGCATTTTTGGTGAGGGGGAAGTAGCTGCCTCTACATTAGAAACTTTAAAGTGTATTGGCAATTTCTTATTACACATTAATACCCCTTATTTCATTTACATGACGTTCCAAGATTGAACCAGCTCTATTCTTAACCTGAGGACACTCACAATAGGTAGCTCAACACATATCGCACAGGAAGGAGAAATATCGAACAATCTGTAGCAAGTCTCCAAATATCAATAAACACTGGTCTGACACTCTCCAAATCCTGCCCAGTTTGTATCCTTTGAGAATATATTAAGGTCAAATAGTAAAGGTCTTTGATCTGAACACGATCGTTTCTTCGTCACATGCGAATTTGTTATGTTATCACTGATTCATTTCGTGCAAAATGTTAACACCTTACATACCCCAGTAACAGAAGTGGAATACTGCATGGTCAGGAACCTGCCACTTCTAATTGGCTGTGATGCCAATGCGCACCACACTATGTGGGGCAGCACAGGCGTCAATAGCAGGGGAGTGGCTTTGCTTGACTATCTAGGTACCACTGACTTGCAACTACTCAGCCGAGGGACGAAACCAACATTCCGAAATAGGATTAGGGCTGAAGTCCTGGATGTGACGCTTGCGTCAAGTACCGTTGTAAGTATGGTAAAGGACTGGCATGTTAATGATGATCCGTCATTGTCGGATCACAGTTACATTTGTTTCAGTTACAGGGTTTCTGTTGAGGAACAATCAATCAAGTATAGGGACCCCAAGACTACCAACTGGGAACGGTATAAACTGGATCTCGCAAGGAGGCTTGGCGGTTTCCCTAGGAACTTTAGCAACAATGATGAGATCGATTGGGCCATAGCGGAGCTGGGCTCGATTATTGTCTCGTCTTATGAAGAAAACTGCGCCGAAAAAACGAGGAAGGAGTGTAAGGGCCACAAATGGTGGAACAGGTCTTTGGATTCGCTACGGCGACATACCCGGCGCCTATTTAATAGGGCTAGGAAGACAAAGTCGGATCTGGATTGGCAGCAATACCGCCAGAAACGAAATGAGTACAAGAGTGCGGTCAGGTTGGCTCGAAGAGATGCCTGGCGGGCCTTCTGTGAGGATATCGTCTCGGTACCTCAAATGTCAAGGCTGCGCCGGATCTTAACGAAATCA
>CAJUYI010001016.1:0-33231 GCA_910591695.1 Galerucella pusilla | reverse complement strand
TGATGGACACGCCAGGGCAGCCACTGAACTACCAAGGAGTAGGCTGAAGAAGATAGCAGGACTCCTAACAGGGCACTGCTGTATGAGGAAGCACCTCTACAATCTAGGAGTGGAGGAAAGTTCCCTATGTAGGGGTTGCGGCATGACTGATGAAATGTCAGTTCATGTTCTCTTAGAGTGTCCACACTGGGCTGTATTACGCAGGCGAATCTTCGGAGTCACTGTCATAGCTCCTGGAGACACAAGCAGGCATCCACTGGAAAAGGTTGCGGCCTTTATTGAAGGGCTCGGCTTCATGGATGACTAGGTAGCAGGATTGGCACAATGGGCCCGCCAGTGGCCTCAGTGTCGGAACCTTGGCTTGAGTTGTCCAGGACAAGGCTCGCCTGCACATTTAGTAGTGGTAGTAGTAGTAGTAACAGAGGTGGATTTGTTCCCTTCATTAAAGACTATTAACCTTCCAGATGAAATCTGAAATATATATTTATCTGTAGCGTTGATGTTCGTGCTGCTTCTATGGTTATTATGTGTGTTGGCATCACATCCATTATCAGCTACTTATTCCCCACAATGTCACGTGTGTGGTTTAGTGAACATATAGTCTCATCCCAGAAGTAGGCGAAGCACACCAACAGTCCCCTTCTCCAGTTTTTGCCACAATTTAGTTAAAAATTGGATTTAATGCAGTAACTACTTATCTCAAGAATGAAGATTGTGATGATCTTTATATCGATATGCATTTACCGGAATTATTCGTGTAGATTTACTTCAAATCCAGTAAAAGTCTACTCTAGGTGGTAGTACAGGTCAACACATTTTCAGAGCAGAGATTTTTCCGCCCAAAACTGCTATATAAATTACATATAAATGTTGAAAAACAAATTTTCCTCCAATTTTTAATAGTAGTATGTACCCTGTAAGGAATTAACATGGGGATATTTATAAACTCTCAAATGCAGCCCGCAGCAACTCTTGTCGGTATATCTCGTTTTGAGATTGTACGGGAGCCATAAAATAATCACCAGCTTAGTGAGTAAATGAGCATAACTTTTGCTTTGTACATAATGTACGAAAATGAAACTGATGAAATAATATGAAAAGACGCAGATAGCGTATGATGTACACAAAGAAAAGAAAGTTTCAATGTTGTGAGAATAAATTTTCTTCAATCAATTTAAAAACATAAACCAAAAAAATTTGAATACTAATCTTCAAAATACTGATGTTTCACATGAGTGTTCGTTTTTTCCTTATATAGCTCAAATGTAACTACAGTCAATTTTTAAAGCCGAAGAATTATGGTCGGTTCTATTTAAAATTAAAAATTTGTTAAGTAATATCTCCGAACTCATATTGTTCTACTTCCTTTAGAAAACTATTTAATTTGGGGCTATCTACAGTTATCTTGAAGGTCTCTAAGCAGAAAAAATGCCGATCATTGGACATTCTGCATTGAAAATTTCGATTAATTTCTCAGCTGTCCTGATAACATCTAGAATCAACTATCCACAATTTAATTAAACTTCACGATTATTTCTCTTGAAGGTCTCAATTGATATATCACACTTTCCGATCTTATCGTTTTTAACTGTAGGTATAGGATATCGTGGAAAATAAAACATAATGAAAAAATTCAACTGTTGAACACCTGTAATTGAGTACTGGGTTGTATTATAAATAAAGGCGGAACCATTGTCTTTATTTCAGCTATATATTTTCATTTTATGACAGCGGCGGACTTGGGAATTTTTGTATTCTTCATGAATGAATATGCATCGGTGAATGTGATATGGATAAACGTTGATAAGACGATGACGCTGCAGAGCAAAATTTTGTGACGTTGCCAAATTCTAGTTTTTTTTCTCTTGTTAAAATAAAAATTAAGTCAATACCTATGACAGCTTATCTTTCTTATTGGTATTTACCTGTAAGGTATATATCGAAGAAATTCATTTCCAACTATGGTTCGTATGATAGGCTGGATTTTTTTAACTACGAGCCCTGTCTCAGAGGAGTTGGATCAGTTTGATATTTAAGCAGAATACGTCATACGAGTGAAAAAGTTGACAATATAATAATTAATTGGCTTGGCATCACCAGTCAGAGGCTTCGAGACATCACCATCTCAAACTTTAGGCTTTTTGTGCTCTTGATTGTATCGTTTATGTGAAAAGAGCAGTACCTACCCCTTATCAGGCTCAACAGTCTCTTCACTAGGTCCTTTTTGGAGAAATTCTTCCTTGGGGACTTTAGTCCTAGGAGTCTATTCAGGTATCCATTGAGGCAGTGCTCAATATTCGGAAATAATGTGTGAAACTGCTCCCTCCTTTTCCATGCATAACCAATAGATAGGCTGCTCCCCATTGCCAATTTATATTTCGAAAGCGACTTCGAAAGCGCCCTCAGGCATCTGCTCCTACACCATATCTCCTCTCTTTCCAGAGCTTGTTGTATCAGCTCCGATATAAAATTGGGACATTTTGCCTGTTCAGGTATTGTCAGATCATCTGCATACCCCTGGGTACATATTCCCCTTCTGTACAATTGCTCCAGTGGTTCCTGAAGAAGATAAGACTCCTTCCTGTGGGCATCCCTTCATTATCGGAATCTCCTAATAAGGTTGCCGTTGCTGTTGAATACTGTCTTTCATCAACCGACATAATATGGCGTCGTCCGCTTCACGCCTTGCAGCAGCAGCTATCAAGGAGGTATGGTCGAATGCTCCTTATCTGTCAAGGAATGCTCCGAGAGCTTTTTCTTCATGTCCCAAAGCAGTCTCATAATTCGAGTGTAAGTTTGTTCCATATGATTTTTCTGGCATAGGTTCCCCAAACATGCCTCTTCATGAGTTCCTCCATTATCTTTTAGCATGAAAGAATACAGAGATTTTGGCGTGAACGACTTTACCGAGAATGATTATTCCTTGGTGACGGATTGAAGACAATTCGTGCTATTTCCCAAGCAGTAGGAATGTATTTAGTTGACAGTTATAGATTTCAAAATATCGGATAAATGTATTTGCCCCTTCTGTGGATGCGCTGGGATAATACCATTTAGATTAGATTAGATTAAAACTGGAGTGGCTCTTCGCGCTATTCCACTGCGACCTTTGCAGATCCATTGTGATCCTCCCTATATTGAGAGTTATATATCTAGCTTCATTATTTTTTATTAGATACATAAAATATAGCTGAATCTTCCATTTTATCAAAAATCGTACGTTTTATAACGTTTTTCGTTAATAAGGTAATATTTTGATTTTATTATTTTTATACAGCTGTATAAAAAATGTTGTATGTAACATATTCATTAGGTGTCTTTTTTCCATTTCTCAATTCATGGAAAAACGACCAAGTTTTGAATAACTTAGTATTTCAAATTAATGTAGGTGTGAAACAGTTGGTATCAAAATCTTCGATTATAATTTAAAATATTAGTACATTTCTGAAAATGAGTGGAGAAAATCACCATCGTGAGTGTTCACGGTTAGGTATGACGAATTGGTGCAGTTCGCTACACTGCTAAATTCTATCAACTGTGAGTATATATAGTATTATAGACAGTAAGAAGCATGAGGTTCTGGAACTGCAATTTCACAAACTTTTGTTAAGGGGCATCTACCAAATTCGACCTTGCACAATTATGCTTTGTATATTTTTTTGTTTCCCTACGTCCTCACGTTTAAGTTCACATAACGAAAATTTTATTAGAAATATGAAAGCTCCTCAACATGTAGGTAGCCAAGCGGTCCAAGCGGATTTTGGTTCACGTACATTGTCAGTACTGAACTGGGAGACCGCCGAGACCGGCGAGCGTTGCATCAACAATGGAACGGCACGCGACTACCGAAGCAGAGAGACAATGTCAGTCATAGAAGGATAGAAAAGCGAGAGATGGATTTTTATCCGATATTTTAGTGGTAGCAACCGAATTTCAATAAGGAATTGTACGGTCATAAGTAATTTGAGGATTCTGAGATTTTTATATAGTATTCATAAAGCTTCAAATTAGACCCATTATAAATTATTTTTTCTATTCAATCCATATTTAATTCTTTACAAGGGCTTAAACTTTGCTTAATATGTGTATTTTTCATATTTTTTTCAACAAAATTTGGTTAGCATTCCAAAGTTTTTATTCAATGAGAACTCTAAGTTCAACATTAATCTACATGATATATTTTTTTCTTAATTTTCAATACATCCATTACTTCAAAATTCTTTACCAAAAATACTTCGATATTTTGTCAAATCGCTGCCGATAGATTCCCCTTAAATAATTATTTTCAATCTTTTTCCCAAACGCTAAAATTACCTCGCGCATTTATTTGTTTCTTATAATGATTAACACTGCAGTGGTGAGAGATTATTCTCAACAATACTACGTGTTTAAAATGAGTTGAGGTACAAGAAGAGCCACGAACGTCTTGATGATCCTACTTCGATGACAACTGAATACACTTTACTTAGAGAAGTCGATATGAAAGGTTTTTTCTGGAAATTTTCCCAGATGAAATCCAGAAAAGATTCGTTTTGTTTTATAAATTAATGTAGCTCTGGCGTAATCCGACACTGCCTACAACTTATATCAGACGTGGTTCCTATTGGAAACTATTTTACGTATTGGAACTCACCACAACTACACACCAGCAAGGACTATAAGGAATATAATTAAATGGGCCAGTCCAATGATGTTTTCAAAAAAACAATAGTGTTATTTTCAAATTTTATCGAAATTGTTAGCATATTTGTGAAGCTATTCGAAGCAGAACACAACCCTATAATAATTCCGTGATCATTTTCATAGTTACTAGTTTTAATAGGGTTTGACTAGTACGTAATTAGGGTATTCGTGTAGGGTGTGTGTAAATGGGTTTTGACCACGACATTGGAAATTATATTACAATTTTAACTTGACACGAAATTGTAACTATTGTGATTGTTTTCATCATGCAATAAATTTAAAAATAATACTAGGAACGTAAAGGTTGTATTTGAATGTATCTTATGCATGAAATGGAAAATCACTATTGGTAAGAGGGAAGAGACCGGAAATTATTATTGTAGAAAAACGTTTTTTGTTCTACGGACAAGTCAATAATTGACAAATCTACTTTTTCTACGGATGTAATTATTGTTATTTCCTAGCCTCTTTCGATAATTCAATGAGGTACATTGTGGTACATTAATTCTATTCCCTCAACTGATAAGGAAATGGATTATTTCGTTATATTACAGTTACAATAGCACAGGGGTCATTGTTGTCGTGAGTTCAGATCTCGGTAGGTATAACTTCAAGTTTTTGATTGAAATTTTTGATAACAACAAGTGAACTTCTTTTTTTCTCTTTCATTCATTAGTTATTTGACTTCCCATCGTGAACTTTTGTCATGTTTGGTTTGTAGGTAATTTTTCGAAAATAGCTTGCTATGAATAACCTCTTTACTTAACTCAGTGATGTTTCTATTTATTTTTTGTATCAGTTTTTTCAAGCAGCTGGCTATATTCTCTGCCTTTTTTTTTAAGAAAAATTTCATATTCAATGGCACTTAAACTATTCAAGCATATCATACGCTGAACATCTGACTTTTCTCCAAGTTCAGCTTTATAACCTATAGCTTTTTACGTTTCTTAATATTCATAAATAATTTTTCCTCGTCTTGTCTTCCAAAATTCACCTTTCTGATAGTTTTTTTTGGAAAATAGCTAACCCTAAAATGATTAAATATTATTCCTTAGACAATTCGATCCACCAAAGTACTTCCCAAATTCGGAAGACTTATAAAAAAGTAACTGTTAGCAGTATCGACAAATCCAATATATCCTAATATCAATACTTTATTGATTTCCTGAGTGTTATTAATATGTTTTTTGTTTATCTTCATCCATTTTATTGATCTGTCTCATTGATCGGTCTATTGCACTCTCATAACAAGTGCTTGGCAAGTATCAATTCATTCTTATTCGTATTGTAATGTGATGTATATACACTGTGCTATTTATAAGATGTGACAATGGGATTTCTGTACAAAACTGTCAAACGCGAGATGACTCTTTTATACCAAATAGAGTTCAGAAAAAATAATAACAGCTCGTATTTGACAGTTTTGTACAGGAATTCCTATGTCGTATCTTATAAATAGCACAGTGTATGTATTTCTCAAGAATAAATGATTATTATTATCATTATCATTATTGTCTGCTTGACCAAGAACATTTGGATTTTCAAGAACTTCCTACCACTCTCAGTTAACAGCCTGCCTCATCTTTAGTTCTATATCTCGCTATTTTCTGTGAATCCAAGAAATTGTCATATTTCTTGAGAGAAAAACCAAATTTTTCAAATTTTTTACGACCGCAATATGTATCTCACTAATCGTAATTAGGGCAATGATCTTGATCTCTTCATGTTACTGAATATATCATATTTATTCGTTTTGATTTTCAGAAAAAAGCCTACTTTATTTTGCATATGCAATAAAACTGCTTTTATCAGTTACTTTTTGCCTTTGAAAATTAACGTACGCCTAATAATTTGTATGAAAACAAAAATACGGATTCTATTTCAAGCGTTATTCGTAGTTCTGTTCGATTCGTTCATTAAACCAACATAATGGGGCAGCATCTATTTTTTTTATTCGTGAAATAGCGATTTTAACCTAATGGATATTGACGCGTCGGGTCCATTATTCTCTGTGTGGCATCATGCCGGGCAGAGTCGAGTCAGTAGACCATTCTCTCATACATATGGAATCAGCGTGTCCGTGTTAGTGTTATCCTGCGTGCGTGCTTGTATCATTATGCATATGAGCATTGTGGGTGTCTGCTTTCTCATTCTACCCAGATGCCTTTTGCCTGTCATATATTTTATCCACGATAATTCCGTTCGTATAGGAAACCGAATTTAAAAATCCTAAAACCGCACCTGAGAACGAAGTAAGGTGTGACCTCTTCTGTGTAATTCCAGACATCTGGGACTATTATGAAAACATTCATATACAACTGTTTAATAACTAGTTTATTCATTCATGATATCACTTTATCGAAAAAAGTATTAATTTGAAGGCGATCGAGCCCATTTTACATGATAACCAGTGCATTAAGTACCATGAATAATATGTTTTTTAAATATCTATCATAATGCTATACTTATTGCTATTTGCTTTTCAAAATCACCTACGAGAATTACAGCTCACTTTTACCAGCTCTTCAATGAATTCTCGAACCATTTTTTCCACAACCACTATGCAAAACACGCTTTTCTACGCAAATTCTCACACGCACAGCGAAGGTCTTTTTTTAATTCTTTCGATAACCGTTGGAGGTTTAGTGTGGAAAATACACGCTATCGCACTCTTCCGCACCGAAATGTCAAACAAAGCTACCTATGACCTATGACCTGTCATGTGACAATTCAACCTTATAGTGAACTTCTTTTATTGGTCTAAAATTTTTAAATTTGAACCAAATATAGTACCCATGGGGAAAAAGTCTCGCGATTTGAAACAGCAGCAAACCCATTCAGAACGATAGTTTATGATGCCACCATCGGCTCCAGCACTATGGCGTTCATTTTATCTTGTGCAGAAAAGCGCAGTGGAAAACTGAACATTTTATTTTTCACCCCCTGAAACCGTGATATGAAACTGTACGCCGTTCGTTACATTTGATAGTAGGATCATAGGAGATCGGTCCAGACTCTATGACATTCAAAAATAATCGTCCGGAAAATCTAGGGAAATTTTTGAAAACTCTTTCCAAATCGCGACACTTTTTCCTCCATGAGCTCATAGTCTAAAAAGTAAGTGAACTATTCATTCTATTATTTATTTCAATTTATTAATCATACCTGGGAACATTAACCTATTAAGCATCATTTAGATTTAGGGAATCATGAGCCAAGATCAAAATAATTCATCTTTTGAATTGTCCAATTCGGACATTAAAATAGGTTTGTTCGTAGAAAAAATTTCCAATCGATTGGGAATTTCTGAAACTCACATTCACTCACTCAGATTCACATTCCGTTTGTGATTCGTTGTGAATCGATAGACAATTTTTTTTAGACGACGCCATCTGAAAGTTGCTTTTTCTGTATTCATTTACATACCGAAAGTTGCGTTGTTTTATTTTTGTTTTTGCCTCATTTTATTTAGTTTATAAGATAGTACAAGATAATGTGCAAATAATTAATATAATAATATCGACATTGCAAATATCATTAAGTACATTATATTGTTCAATAAATAAAATTTTCATAATTCTATATTATTTATTTTTTTTCCTCAGTGTAATTGAAAATGTTTTGGATCTTATGCGTCGTCTAAAGAATGTTGTCTGAAGAATGCTGCTGTATGTTGCTAGCCTTGCTTCGCTAGTCTTGCAATTTTCAGACTCGTCCAACAAAGTAGCACTTTCAGTCCTTGGCATACAAATAACTATTGCACGAACGGGCGGAAAATTTTGATATCACAATAGTGACGTCTTTGATAAAAATGAGCTAAAAGTTCTTCATCACTTGAAGAAAAACTTGAAATATTGTCATACACCTGAAAAAAATTAGGAATAAGTAAATAATTTTGTAATGTGTGTGTCATTCTTTGGCCATCCTAATAAGAAGCCAGAGAATTTCTTAAATGTCTGGTATTACAACATACAAATGAGTTTACCAAGGTTTTATTTTAGAAGGAGCTGACTGGTTAGCTATTTCCTTGTTTTTTTTCACAATAACAGAAAAATAGTAAAAATATGTCACGCATGCTTAAACTGAAAATTTGATCCCGGTCAGCAAATTATTCTGAAAGCTGGCAACTGATCTGAAACCGCAAATTTATTCTTGGAACAAGAGATTTTTAAATCACCAACCGACAAATTGTTTCCACGAACGCTTTTTTTTTAATGCGCATACCTCTGACAATATTAGTCACTGCTGATAGTTTCTGACTGTTCTACGAACAAACCTAATACTCCTCCAGAAATTATCGAAGAGACTCAAACTGCAAGCGACAATTTGTTAGGTTAGGTTTCGAAAGAGATATTATATCAAAAACAATATAGCAAATTTATGAACTGGAGAGAAATGAACAATGGGTATTTGAATCATTTTCTAGGAATGTTTTGTTGGCTTATTTCCAAGAAATTTCTCAAATTTTTAAACCGTCTACTCTTTGGTCTATAGTATATTCAACGATAAGGAGCCTCATAAGTATTAAAAATAACATAGATATTTCAAATTATACGGAACTAAGAGCATATTCAAAAACACAAAACGACAAAAGCATTAACAGAAAAAAATCTTTTACATTGACATCTGCAGAAATCCACAAATTTCCAGAAGAAGCGCCAGAAGATATCTATCTACTCGTCAAAATGAGTCACAATTTTGAAGATTACTCAGTTATTTTATTTAATCTAACTAATATCTCATCATATAAACAAAAAATGTTTGAGATAAAAATAATTTCAAATGAAACGAAGTTATGAATCTCAATACAGTAGCTCATTTATCTAAGACTGGGTAGCTCGTTGGGATTATGCATCTGCTTCTCACGCAGCTTCGTCTCGGCTTCGAATCCCCGTCGCACACCAATTTCATGAAGTGGTTTTTTTTTTTTTTAACTTGATTCCAACGACCAAGAATGAAATTTTGAGTTTTTATTTGCTCATAGGTTGCCATGGTTTTTGGATTAGCAGGAGCATGCCGAAAGGAAGAATTATATAAATTAATGACGACGTACCGTAATGATGACGTACCAGATTAACAAGCCGCCTTATATAGTTTTTCTTCCTACAACTAAAACAAAAATTCCACGTACATTTACTGTAGCTGGAAAATTCTATGATTTATACAAAAAATATGCATTTTTGCGTCCACAAAATATAGATGAGAAAAGGTTATTTCTTAATTATCAACACGGGAAATGCACTCGGCAAGTTGTGGGCGTAAATGAATTCGGAAATGGGCCTAAGCAAATTACAGAATATTTGAAATTACACAACTCCAAATTATACACAAGTCATTGTTTTCGACGATCTCCAGCAAATTCAGGCGGAGACTTATTAACGATATGGCGCTTAAATACAGTGGCGGAAGGATATATACACGATTTGGTATCAAATAAAATTGGAAACGCCAATAAAATTGAGTAATCGATTATACCTGAAGCTTCTACTTTATACATATATCAATCCAAATAATGAAAAACAAGCATCAACATCTTCGCTGACAAACACCAATATGAAAACTTTCCTTTTTATCCAAAAAAGATACACCAGGCATAACAATACAAAATTGCTCAAATTTTACAATTAATTATACATTCAACTAATTTTTTATTTATTTACCCTCGACCCCCCCCTATAATCAGTCAATAACACACAGTCAGCATCAATGTAATGATGTCTATTACGCACGGTAAAAAAACGCACAGCTGTGAAGTAAATCGCACGGCTTCCCTAGCAACATCTCAGCAACTGTCAATAGACGTCGCCATTTCATTCAAAATTTACTATTTGAGAACATTCGATATTGCCACGTTTAACTATGAAAAGCCCAAAGGGCTAAGTATGTATGGATTATAATTGAAAACCAATGAAGTATGTACTATTTGTAACTGCCTTGCTTTAGAATCTCTACAACACTACATTTTTTGTTTGTCCAGTGTATGAAGGAATTAGACGTCCCTTTCTTGAAATATATCAATCCGTAACTGACATTGAATTGAGATTATTTTTTTCATCAATTGTGGAGTGGAATTTTTTATTAAATGTTCAATATTCTCTTTGGTGATGGCACTGAATCGGCTTGTGTTTATTTTTCAATAAACTTCGAAGCACTTTTAGTTGTCAATAATGACAAATTCAAAGTAAAATTTTGACGTTTCAATGTAAACAAGGTATTATCGATGAGGAAGCAGAATTATCAGTATAATACCGAATGATTGGCTAGAATAATGTATTGCTATTGGTTAAAACCACCGAAATGTGAGATTTTGACAACTGAAAAAAATAATCGAAGGTAATACCACGAGTGCTTTAAATTTTACCTTATCTTATCGCGATAGCATGCCGCTAACTATCGAAAAGATGCCGCTAACTATCGAAAAGATCCCGCTAGCTATCGAAAATTTCCCTGTAGGTCCGTAACTATAGTAACGTTAAAATTGCGCATTATTTGTCATTGTGACATATGCCAAATTTTAAAATTAGTTGAATTGTCGCGATTTGGACGAGTAGAAATATATATGGCAAACATATCAAAGTATTTTTCATTTTTATAATTACCTTCCAAGTTAAGTAAGAGCTATTGAAGCTTCATGTGTTTGAGTGATAAATGTTCGTTTATTCCCACACATAAATTTGGTCCTTCGAGCCGGATTCGACAAAAAACCATCAAATAGTTTTAATTGTTAAACTCATATATTGGAATAGGCTTCGTGAATCAATCGGACTGATTGTGGACTGGTGTCAAGGATTCTTTCAGGTCAGATTTTTCCAATATATTTGTAATCGAACATGGATTCGGATGCTTTGTTACTAGAAAAGCATACTGCTCGTAGAACTGCCAAGTAGCATCACTAGTATAGATTGTTTTATTAAAGCATATGCGCAGGCAATTCATTGCTTACATTTGAATATGAAACCAGGTTAGAGATAATTGAAACTTCTTTCAAGAAATTTTGTGTCTTAGGAAGTCATTGAGGTATCTGAGACAGATGTTGGAAAGATTGGTGATCCTAGTGACTACGAAGAAAAATATTGCGCTTTAAAAACTCAATTAAAAATTTTGATTGATCGCTCTTCTCCTGAAGATATTGTTACTATTCCAACAAACAAACCAACAAAGTCATCAGCCAAATTTTCAACAAAATGTTAATGTTAAAACAGAGGTTGAATCTAAGATGCCTGGAATTATTATTGACAAATTTGCAGGTGCTCACCAAAGTTGGAATAGTTTTTATGACATTTTTAAAGCCCTGTTCTAGACAATGATGATTTGGCAGAAATACAAAAACTTATTTATTTAAAATCAAATTCACTGGGTGAACCCCAAAAGTTAATTTGAAACTTTACGGTTGGTTGCCTCTAATTTGTCAATAGCAATTGACATACTCAAAGAAATATATAAAAATAAGTTAGCGAATATTTACGTTCACATCAAGGTCCTATTGGACGTTCCATCCATGAATAAAAGTAAATCAATGAATTTGCGTGATTTTGTTGTTTCAGTCAAACAGCACACTAAGTGCTTGAAAAATTTGAATGTTCCTATTGCCGAGTGGGATTTAATTTTGGTGTAAATTCTGTCTCAAAAATTAGACATTAACACTAAACGTAGGTATTAGTTGGAAAGAGGTCCTACTCTTTCACCTACTCTAGATGGTTCCCTCAAGTTCGTTGAGAAGAGATGTAGGGCTGCTGAAAACTTAGTTTCGCCAGAGTTGCCTCGTAAAAACTATCACTTTGCTAATGTAGATAAGAAGCTAAGCTGCTTGTTTTGTAAAATGTTAAATTACAACATGCTTAAATTCAAATTTGAATTTAAATTCAAAGAGTTGACATTAAATCAAATAAAACAGTTTGTATTTTCAAACAAATTATGTTTAAAATGTTTTTCTCCACACCATGTCAGTCAATGTGAGTGGAAGAATCGTCCAATATGCGGCAAAGCTCATAATACCCTATTACATGCGAGAAATTCTGTCGAATATTCATCAAATGTTAATAAGTCTTAAATTAATTCAAGAAATGCTCAACAAAATACGAGTCTTAGCTCCAATCGTGGGCTAACCAATCACAGACAAAAATGTTATCCTATCAATAGCTCTAACATTGAACAAACACAAAATTCGGAGGCTGTTCAAGCTTCTGCAAATAACATGCTTGGGGAACAATCTAACGCAATGTCAAGCCTTTTTATAAATCAAAAATCTCATATTTTATTGACTGCATCCGTACATGTTTCAAACAAAAATGGTCATTTAATATCTGCCAGAGCAGTGCTTGATGGTGGGTCTCAAGTGTCACTTATCACACATGAATTAGCTAAAAAACTCCAATACCCTACCTATAATAAAAATTTGTCAATTTGTGGTGTATCAGGTCGCATGTAAGTAAGTGAAGGAATCGATATTAAATTATTCTCGAAAGTTGATCTGCCATTTCCACAGAAGCATCCAGTGTTATGACCTGCTAAATATCACGCTGTTGATTTGATGCTAAGGAGAGAGCACCTTAAATTATATCATGCCGGTCCTCAAACCAGGTTAAGTAACTTTAGACTACGTTATTGTCCTTTAGACGGTCTGAGAGCTGTTAAACGCATAATTCACAAGTGCATCTCTTGTTTTAAATTTAAAGCTAAGTGTGCCGAGCAAATCATGGCAGACCTACCTAAAGATCGGGGTTTCAGTTTATCGTCCATTTTTCAAGGTCGGTGTGGACTTTGGGGGCCCATTTTTAAATAAAACTCCCAATTTACGCAAAGCACCTAAAGTTGAGGTATATATTGCTATATTTTGTATGTATGATCACTAAGTGAGTTCACATAGAATTAGTGTCGGGCTTGTCGACTGAACAATTTTTACTCACACTACAACGTTTTATAGGCAGACGGGGTAATCCCTCGGTAATATTATATTCTGACAATGACACTAATTTTCCTGGCTCCAGTAACCATTTGAAAGCTTTATACGAATTTTTTGAAGCCAAAAGTAACATTGAGTCTATTGAAAATTTTTTGTCCAAAAACGAGACTCAGTGGAAATTTATCCCACCTCGCTCACCACATTGGGGCGGCCTTTGGGAGGCTGCAATTAAGGGTGCTAAGCATCATCTAATTGAAACTATTGGTGAAACAGTTTCAAATTTTGAGGAATTCTCGACAGTTTTGGTTTGCATTGAGGGTGTTATGAACTCGCGACCTCTTAGCATTCTATCGAATGATCCTACCGATTTAAGCCCTTTAACACCAAGACATTTTTTAATTGGCGACAATCTTTCAGCATTCTCAGACAAAGACTTAAGTAATATTACAGAAAATCGATTGACAATGTATCAGAAGTGTATTGAATTCAAACAATTATTTTGGAAACGATGGTCCATTGAATATCTGTATAGACTTTAGCAAAGGCCAAAATGGACCAATCAAAAACGAAATCTGGAAGTTAATCAATTAGTTCTTCTGAAGGAGGATAACTTGCCTCCTCTCAAGAGAGTTCTCGCGCGAGTTATTGAAATTCTTGAGGGCTCAGACGGCAAAGTTCGTTTAATTAGAGTCAAAACATCAGATGGAACGTTTCTTAGGTCCATAGTGAAGGTATATCCCCTTCCTGAGGCTGACTAGATTTGTATAGTGTTAAATCTTAAGATTTTGTCATTAGGTTAGCTATTTTATCTGTTCAACCTTTTTCTGTTAGCTGTATTGTGTTGAGCGCCTGAAGCGTAGAGTTTTGTTTAAGTTGGAGTTTTCTTCCGGAAAACGTCCAAGGCGGGAGTTATGTTTAATTTTTAACATGATATTGTTTGTGTTGTTAATAAACAACTGTCAAGTAAAAATATATATGTTAAGAATATCAAATTATTTTTCATTTTTATAATCACCTTCTAAGTTGAGTAGGAGCTATTGAATCTTCATGTGTTTGAGTGATAAATGTTAGTTTATTCCCACATACTTTTATTTCTTCTACCTCGAGAAATATTCTACCCAATTCCACCAAACTTGTGCATCAAAATAAACCTGATAATTTTTTATTGAAGCATTGAAGCATGTGAGTAAAAACTGCTTTTGGTTATTTCCATATTTTGTTAAAAGAGCCCTACTCATTCGGAGTCAGGCTCTTTCGTCAAAATATGAAAATAAACTCATGCAGTTATTAGACAACATGCTTTCATAAAAAATTATTGGTAATTTTGATGCACTTGTATAATTACTTCCGATAATTTTTTCTTTTCCACGAAAACTTGTTCATTTTGCGAAAATATGAAAACAAACCGACTCGTCCTAACGGACTCGTGATTTTATCTTCATTCGGTTCGTTTGAATGTTTTTGCCTCAAATAAACAAGTTTGAGTGCTGAAAATAAAAAATTATGTGATAAACTTTGAAGAACGAGTTGTATTTGGGAAGATCATTTTTTTCAACCATTCAAAATTTTGTATTAAATCAATCAATATTCTCCTGGGTTATGGCACTGAATAGGTTTGTGTTCATTTTTCAATAAACTTCGAAGCACTTTTAGTAGTCAATAATGACAAATTCAAAGTAAAATTTTGAAGTTCCAATGTAAACAAGGTATTATCGACGAGGAAGCAGAATTATCAGTATAATACTAAATGGTTGACTGGAATAATGTATTGCTATTGGTTAAAACCACCAAAATGTCAGATTTTGACAAGTGAAAAAAAAAATCGAAATTATCCGAGGTAACTTAGCTAAATTGATCGTTCTAATTGGTTGAAAATGATACGAAAACATAGTCAGTAGTAATACTATAAGTACTTCAAATTGATCAGGTTATACATCGATAACTTGTTGCATAATCACAAAGAGTTTCAGTTTGACAGTTTAAATAATCCCCCCGCTTCTCGGTCGGATAATTTGAACTGTCAAACTGATACGACACGACTGTAATTAAAATAATATGCGTCAAGTTTGACAATTCAACTATAATAGGTTTCCATGGGAACCCAAGTGATTTTATTACGAATTTCGAAGCACCTTTTTTTTGTGGATAGACTCCGCGTGTCTGTGTATGATTGAAACCCACCGGATAATCACAATTTCTGTTACTTTCCCGTCGAACAATCCTATCAACTGCGCAACTTATTTTTGGATCAATAGCGAGAACTATTTTGATGGAAATATCTAATTTTGAGGAAGTACATGGTGAGAGTATGTGTAGGGGTACGTTTGAAACTAGGTACTGCAATAACTGACTTTTTTCCAGTTCAATGGAAAATAAATGATAATAAGTAAAACTGCAGTGTTCACACAATTCCTGGAAGTCCATGACCACATCCGCAGTTCATATCTTTTATAAGTAAATGTATTGTGATAATACTGATAATACAGATCTCCTCCACTCAAGGGAGTAAGTCGGGAAGTACCACCAATATGAAGAGATTTTGATTGTATTTCTTAAAAGAAATATAGAGTTGGTTCTATTGATGTACTATGTACTATGTATGATGTACCACCAATATGAAGAGATTTTGATTGTATTTCTTAAAATAAATATAGAGTTGGTTCTATTGATGAACTATGGTTGTGATAATTAACACCACAGTTGATACAAATTATACGTGTCACGCTTTAGAACCAATCAATTTCCAAATTATAATTGACTGGACTTATGAATAAATAATTTATTATTTGATTGATTATGTTAATTTATTTTCCACTCGGTAAATAGCTGTCATGCGACTGAAAATGCTTGTCTATTGGAACTCTGAATGGGAAAAAATACACAAACACCGTCAAGAGTGGGTTGATCAGTTAGACACACACAGGTACACATTTGATGAGACCTATTTACCCGATGTTCTACATGCTTTTGGTGTTTGATTATACGTGGAATTCGTGATGGTGTTTTTAAGATCGACTGTATTTTTCAACAAGCGGAGATATCTAAATAGGGTGGAATTAGTTAATACGAACATGAAAAGAACACCATGTCGTAGTCGTTGTGCATAGATAGTTGATTCAAATTAAACTGGATACCAAAACATTGTATTTTTTGCGCGATCGATCTTTTTTGTTTATTTACAGCATCGGTTGTCAGGACGGTAGGTTGTGTTTACTGGTTTCTAAGTCCAACACGTCGGTAAGTGATTTACTTACCGTTCAGCGTCGGTGAGTAAATTACTCACCGACGTCTTAGCCCTACATACATTTAAGTCGTCCTAAATAATATATTACTTCATTCATTCAAAAAGTAATAAATAGCGAGAACAATTTCACCAAAATGCGAATTATATTTTAAACTGATCGAGAAGTATAAATGTCACTTTTGACATTCCGCTCATTTCGAAGAAATCTATATTATTTCATTCGGAGTATATTTCAATACGATCGCGCAAAAAATGGTATAAGCATCTCGAACGTTAAGGGTAATACCGGTCTCCAGCAAAATTTGAGGCGTCGCTACGCTCAGCCTCCACGCAATGCTGTCGACCGGTAAACAACCCTTACCGTTCTTAATGCTTAATATACTATTTTCCCAGTGTAGGTACAGTAGTATTTTCTGTAGCTAATTCATATTCCATACTACTTGAGAGAAAGTTTCTGGTCCTAATGATGATAATAATAAATAATAATTCCACTTTATTCATCATAATTCTGGCGGCTACCAATTTTTTGAGTACTGCAGCTTTATCCACTTGTTGCTATTTACATTTTCACTTTTTACACAATATACTATATTAAGTACCATGTAGTGTCAAAAACTTAACTTCAGTCACGAGTTTTCTTATAAACCGACTGACTAAAGATGTTTTTGACACTAGGTGCATACTATACTTTTTCTACGCCCGCAGAAAGAAAAAACAAAATTGTATTATATAGGATTTTCACGATAAAAAGACGATGATGTCATTTTAAGTTACTCTCCTGCTCATCAAAATAAATATTAATTTACCAACCTTAAAAACAATTATTTATCCTTACAGCTAACAGATTGGCAAAACTTCAAGACGTTGTCAGATCAACTGGTGAAATTCCCCAGTTTGTTTTGACGTTTTGACATTCGATCATCGTCTAATATCCATGAGTTTTCTTGGTGCTTTTAAATTCATTGTATCTTTAAGATTAAAGGAACAGTTATTTTCATAACTAATTATTCAAACAAATCTTCACTGTATATATAATCAGGTATTATCGAAATTATACAAGACAACTCAACTAAATTGATCGTTCTGATTGATTGCAAATTGTACGAGAAAAATAAAGTAGTATTATAGTTAACTGTAATATTGTCGTATTTAATGAAGCCCAACGCCTCATGAAGTTTTTGGAAAATATTTTCCCAAGACATTGACCATTCAACCAAGCAGCAACAACTACTTTCCGGGCTATAGGCTCCGACGGATATCGAATTACACTTAAAAGTCACACGTGGTTGGCATATCTACAAGATATTTTAAAACCAACCATTTTTGTTTGCAGTCTGAAGGGACAACATAAGTTGTAGACCGGTTTCGGCGCATTTCCGCCTCATCAGTACAAGGTATATGTTCTCCATCCGCGAGCTAAAGTCGCTAAAATCACGGACTGAGGACACACCAAAATCACTAACAATACATGTCTCCCAGTAACGAAAGCTGTGATACTAGCGACATGCAGTTTACCACAGAAGCTGAAGACAGAATATTCTGGGAGTCGCAGGTTGCACTAATTATTGGAATAGCTGGTGCTTGTCGGAAGTGTGAGTTAACTTTTGTGACGTATATCCGGGTTTTCGGCATGTCATTTATTTTATTTGCTTTTTTGACATAAAGCTAACCTTAAATTTGATAAATTAAGGGTGTGTTGTAAATCGGCAGCTTAAACCATTGTTATAGTTAACCATAAATTAACTTTAAGAGGGTGTTGTTACATAACATTTTGGACGGTCACCAACTGGTTAACTTACCATCCGATTTCGGGTTCAACCTATGGTCAAAACACGGAACAATTAAATTTCACTTATTTCATTATTTATTTATGGACGTTTGTGACAATTCTACAATTGACATTTGTTTGATTTACTATTTAAAATTAATAAAATTTCACAAGTTATACCTATGGACGAATAAATGAGAGAAAAACTGCAAGAACTTACGGACTATGAAGATTTTCGAGAACTATATGAATTAGAAATGTTTCCGAGGGGCGCAAGAAATGTCAGAGGAAAAGGATACCATTTTATATAATGGAATGGAAATGAGTTCAGAGATAGATTCCGACTATCGAAAGAAACGGTGCTTCACTTTTGCTTTGGTTTGACGCACTATCGGTCTAATATATGGCCATTTAATTAATTGTAGCAAGTACTTCTCCTCACTTTTTGTGAAGTTTGTGGTCCGTTTGAAACCGCTTTAATTATTAGGGTCCAGAACACAATACAATTAAGGATATATATAAATATTTTTTGTGTGACTTTGAACTTACCCATATTCAATGTAAAATTGAAGTACCTAACTATAAATTAATATTTTCAGAAACAGAATAAAGATTCATAAAAATAAATAATGTCTGTTGGAATGTCAATTTGGAGTTTTGATTTTCAAACCACTGCACTGGTACCAATAACCATAGATCAATGGTTAACCGTTGTCTAACCATTGGTCCCGTGACCTGTTGGTTAACCGGCGTTACAACACACCCTAAATCATTCGTATTCAGCCAAATTTTAAAAGGCTATGAAATTAATAATTATCAGCTTCTTTTTCTAACTGACAATACTTGAGAACTTCCAAAATGCTGATGTTTTCCGTGTATCTATGCATATTTTTGTATTATTCGAATGGATAAAACAATAAAATTCATATTCACTTTTATAATAATTGACCGTGAACAACAATATCTTCTGTAATTTCCTTGTGGTATTATTTATCATTTTTTCTCTTATTTTTCGGGAATCAAACCACAATAATGTTTTTTATTTTTATTCCGACGTTTCGGTAGCGTTCTAGCTACCTTTGTCAAGATTAACTAATAATAAAATAATTGTTGGTCCCTATCTGACACAACGAAAAAAAAAGTAAACAACAATGTACTGACCTAACGAGAACTGTCGGTGTGACAGTAGAAAAAGACGTAAGACAGATTGCCCCGCTACGAAAGTAACGCCTAAACGATAAGGACTGCGAAGCTCTAGAACAACTCCATACTCTCAACTATTGTGGAGCGGTGGCAGTTCTTCGAATTCATAATCAACAAATCCAATTCCCTAAGGACAATCGAGTTAAGCTACAAACAGCTCAAGCCTTGGTGGCAACGCAGGCTGGAAAGTTCCATTGATGACATAAAAAGGGAATTGGGGCAGTTAAGAGTTTAAAAACAACTTTAAACCATCTAGGTCCTTAACAAACAGAGTGAGAAAGATCTATCGGAAAATCAAAACTTATACATGTTACCCACAACATAAACAACATGTCTGTGAAAATATTGATCTACTCAGGCAAAAGTTGGAGGCAAAATCCAAACGTTTGTCACGATATGTCAAGTGCACGAAAAGAAAACACCAAAATTACTTATTCAATAACAATCAGGAGCTATTTTACAGGCAACTAAGCGGTACAGTAAACAATCAAAACCAAAGTCTTTCAAATAGACATGAGCTGACGGAATACTGGTCTTCATTATGGTCCAGACCTGTGGAACATAGAACCAACGATCACTGGATAAGAACTGAGAAGGAAAAAATAATATTGAACCAATGCCTTCCGTTAACTTGACAACAAGCAAGGTAACCGAAGCTATAAGGAGTACCAGTAATTGTGAGACACCAGGAGTTGACCATGTCTAAAACTATCGGTATTAGAAGTTTGACAGTCTGCATGAAGCAATGGCAACATCATTTTCATGCATTTTGCAACATTCAGAAGATACACCACCATTTCTGACACTGGATTCGATCCACTTGCTTCCCAAAACGCATCAATCTCACGATCCTTCGCAGTATAGACCCATAACCTGCCTTCCAACTATATATGAAATATTAACGTCTTGCATTACTATCCGTATTCACAGACATGTGGACCAAAACAACATCCTGTCGGAAGAACAGAAAGGATGCACACGAGATCACCAAGGCTGCAAAGAACAACTTATCATTGATTCAGTAATACTGAGACAGGTGCAAAAGGAAAAGCGCAACATCCCCACAGCTTTCGTAGATTACAGAAAAGCATTTGATAGTGTACCACATTCCTGGCTTGTTAAAGTTTTGCAAATTTACAAAGTACATTCTACTCCTGTTGATTTTCTTGAATCATCGGTGAAGCACTGGCGAACGAAGCTTCATTCACAAATAAATGGCCAATTCCTCAAAACCGATAAAATTTCTATCCGTAGGGGAATCTTCCAGGGTGACTCCCATAGTCCACTTTGGTTTTTTTGGCAATGAACCCACTCTCCAATCTACTTAACGATACGGATTACGGCTATAAACTTAAAGCCAACAGAAACACTATCTGCACTGTTTCCCACATTTCATATATGGATGACATCAAAATATACGCATCGAGCCAGCGTCAAATTCAACATTGACTAAATATCACTGGAAAATTCTACAGTGATATACAAATGGAATTTGGATTGGACAAGTGCAAAACCCTAAATATGGAGAAGGGTTAAATCGTTAACGAAGATGTGTTGTAACCCAATGGGAATATTATAACTGCCATGCAAAATGGTGAAACCTACAAATATCTAGGATCTCAGCAAGCTAAGCTACTAGAGTAGAAGCAAGCAAAAATCAGTTGACTCAAAGGGTAACTACTTTATTTAAATGCCAGTTGAACGCAGGAAATCTAGCAAAAGCAATTATCACCTACGCCATACTAATCCTGACATACTCATTTGGAATTCTGGAGTGGGCAGAAACAGAGCTGGAGGACGTTCAAAGAACAACCCGTAGAATGATGACCAAACACAAATGTCCGACATCATCAGTTATCAGGACAACACTACCAAGAAAAGAGGGAGGGAGTGCTCTAGTGGAGATAGTTAATTCACATAACAAACAAATATCTAAACTCCAAGAATTCTCCATTGGCAAAGCACAAACATCAGAATTGCATGAGCTGGCTACAGAAGCAGATAAAAACTATTCCCCCTTAAATCTTGTATGCCCCGATAAGAAACTTGGAATCATTATAGACTCCGACAAACAGGCGGAGTAGACCCAGAAAGCGCTTCATGGTCGACATCATCACGACCTCAATCAACCTTATATCGACAAAGGAGCATCAGATAAGTGGATTTCTGATGGAACATTATTTCCAGAGACAGAAGAATTTATCATGGCAATTCATTACCAAGTGATTGATACCAAAAATCACAAGAAATTTGTTATCAAAGATCCAGACATCGTTTCGGACAAGTGCAGAAGATGTCAACAAACAACAGAGACGATACAACACATTACGTCGGGATGTTCAGCCTTAGCTAACATTGATTACCTACGCAGGCACAATCAACTTTGTAACATCATCTATCAGAGGTTGGCCAAAAAATTTGGATTAGTTAACACCTACACCCCTTATCACAAGTACCATCTGCATTCGGTCCCAGAGAACGCTGATTTCAAGTTAATTATCTCCGATAAACGGGTGACGAATAACCGGCCTGATATTGTATTTGTGGATAAAAAAGCTAACTCGGTTCTTCTGGTGGATGCTGCTGTACCCAGAAAATAGAGGTGGTACCAATCATCGTTTCATCTACGGGACTAATTCCCAGAACTCTACAAGACAGCCTCACCAAACTAGGTCTAAGTGAATATTAAGGCCTTTTCGAGCACGACAGCGAAGCCGGAGTGCTCGAAATACAGCAAGTGTTTCAAAGACCAGTTATCCACGAATACTTTACGCTATTTTTTTTTATTGGTGCACTTTGAAATTATAAATACTGGTCTATAACTACTACAACAACAATAAATGGAAATCAAACAATAAATGGAAATCATAAATGGAAATAAGAGCTAAATGTCAAATGGTTGAATTCGTGACGTATATGATGTATACCTTCCTTTGTCATGGAAATGGGAAAAACATCAACTAATTTGTATTTTGATGGAAGTTAAAGCTTATTGAGTTCTGTGAATGTCAATAGTATTAACTTAAATACCATTTCCTAAGATTTGAAAAATCGAAATATTAATATTCCAAACAATACCAACGGCACTTTCCATTTTAATTCATGAATTTGAAATCGTTAGATATTGTTCGAATAAAAGTTTTGACGTTTTACAAACCACTCCTGTCAGATCAATAATAAAAAAATTGTTATTTAGACATGATTTAGACCATAGATTTAGACCATAGATAAAAAAATACTTATAGATGGGAAAGTGACCCGTGGCGCCCTCTCTTTGTACGGGTGGCGCCACCTTGAGAGTCCCGTCAGTACCTTAACACAAATCAGATGGTTGTGAACCGCGCTAACAGCCGAAAAAGAAGATTCCTGTAATTTTACAGTTTTTGGCGGCATATTCAAAATTACTGTGATTTTACTTTTATTGCAAAATGACATTCATGGTCCATTTTTTGATATTTTATCTGAAGTTATTCATCATAAGATTGATATTACAATAATAACAATCAAATAGTCAAGTAAAATTGGATGAAATGTCAACAAATGGACCATATAATGCCTGAAGTGAGAAAAATAAAGCAATAATCATCAAGTTTATATATTTTTTCTACACCCACATGTATATTATCCATTTCCTGCACAGTTTAGAGAATGGAAATGTAGGCCATATCGGTTAACTGAACGTATATGATTTCATATACATCCTAGAACGTATATGAAAACCACCAATCAGCATTCGCGTTTAGTACTCGTCATTCATATTTTTTTCAATAAAGAAACGTCAAAATAACTTGTCAAAAAAAGTCTCTCCCAGAAGCACTGGATCCTGAATATTTATTTATGAAAATATACTTGAATAAAATAAACCTTATAAATTAATAACAAATACTAAAAACAGAATAAAATGGGTATTTAAGGGACTACCGATGAAGGTCAGTTTTTATGAAGGTATGTAATACTTCTGAGATGTACCTTTAATAAATCTCGGTAGCCGAGTGGCCAACATACCGGACTTGCATGAAGGTAGGCCCGAGTTCGATCCCGGGTGAAGAAATTTTTTTTCAATTAATATTATTTTCAAATAATTATTCTGCTCAATATTGATAACTACAACAGGCAGACGCTTGAAATATTTAGCAGAATATTCATTATTATAAATAAAAGTACGGTACCCTTTTTGCGGGAGTCCGACTGGCAACATCTATTTATAACAGCATCGCATATTTAAAAAAAAGAAACCGTAACATTATACAAATTGTACATTTAAAAACTGTACGTTTATAACAAAAAATTAGTGAAGACATAAAATTGAAATGGTACGATTATGAATAAAATTGTTGAAAATTTTTAATTTCAAGTTATCTTTATTTTACAGTTTATTTTCTAGATTTTTTCTTGAATGGGTCGTAGAAAAAATATACTGTTCGACTCGTGTGGATTGTCCATATCGCACTCGAACGATTGAGCACTCCACCTACGGTGTCGTGCTCAAACTTCGTCCTCGTGCGATATGGCCATCATATCCACACTAGTTGCACAAACTACTATTAATGAATAAGAAAACTATACAATAAATGAAACGTTTTTTTACATACTTCAATGACAAACAGGAAGGAAAATAAATGTTAGGAATTCAACAACAATGCTAGGAAGTTCAAAGCTGTATGGAAGAATAACTACTTCTATCACTTTTCTTTTAATGAAACATGTGTTTTATAAAGATAGAGCTTACCGGGTGCACCTTACATTGAAGTCTTTCACAATACATATTCTCGACATTCGGCCCTATTCCGTATCACGTTATGTTATTTGACGACTATCGTTAAGTGTGAAATTCTGTAATATAACGATATGACTAAAATACCGATTCTGTATCATCATGCGCATAGTTATGTCAACGAGAATCGTTATTTCATCATCGTTCTTCTTAGAAAGTCTGTTTTTAAAATAACTGGACCAGTTTGACAGCCTGTTATGTCTTAACGATCTCGTTGAGTGAAACAAATGTCAAAAATCTAATCAGCTTTTCCTATATATTCGTGGTGATTTGTAATTTTTTGCAACCAAACATAAATAATAGGCTGCTTTTGAATTGTCCTGTTTTTTTATATTAACTCTATTAGCAAATTATTCCAACAAATTGTTAATTATTTCAACCTCGCATGGTTTGCTCTTCCCTCTTATGACAATGGGATTCTAAAAATTCCAACAGCATCTCATACTGTGGCGTTGTTGTTTTTGGAAGGCGTACTTGTTCTTCCATTTATAATTACATATATTGAGTACACTTGGGAAACTTTCCTCGCGTTATATTGTACAAATTGCAGTTCTATCTGAGACAACATATGTCTCTGCTTCTGTCATGTGTTTTGATGGTATGTTATATAACGGTTATACTTTGACGGGTCTAACTGGATCGAATCCATATCTTTTTACATTCATTGAAGGTGTATCATTCCATCTCGCTTCGTAAGAATCAAAACTTACTTCTTTTTTAACAAATAATTTCAACAATATCCTTGAGGAAGCTTGATAGGTAATCACAGCACAGTTACCAATATAGTTAAATACGATCGTTATTTTAACATAACGGACCATCGTTAAAAATAACATACAAGATACGGAATACGGCTGAATGTCTATTAAAATAAAAGTCCCACTATTTAGAATAAAAACCAACTACGAATACTCAATACACACACAAATGAGTAAAATAGTTTTTAATAACGAAAACAGGACAATCTCACGATAGTTGTCAGGCAGTTGTCAGGTTAGGATCATAGATAACACGTTAGGATGTCAGCGCTGATATAATATGTGGAAGACTCTGCAACTAGCAATAGTGGCGTAACAGTTCACACCATGGAGACTAGATAAGGAGAACTGACTCATACGGGAAAATTGACAAATATGTCCTCAAAATCGTCTTTCTAAGTAGTTTGGTTTTTGACCGCAGCGTGCGCATTGTACCTTAAGAACCCATTTCTGACAGAAACTACAATAACCTTACTTTTTATAGATGACAGTAGTCCAATAGTAAACATTACTAAAATGCAAAGTAAGAACTAGAAATATAAAAATTATTTAAAATAGGCAATCAAAATACTTCACTTTTGCTGATATTATTATTCTGTTCTATACAAGTATATTAAAAGAGATCAGGAAAAAGAAAGGTGAACAATGATTTGAAGAAAAACTAGAGGTTGATAAGAACTGAGTTATGAAACTAATCTGATGGAAGTACTAGTATGCCTTTAATACAGAAAATTATGAATTCAATTGATATTCAGATAAAAATAGGAAATGAAAATATAAATGGGGTGAGAACATGAATTCAAACAAATAGGTATATTCAAGAAATAGAACAAAATTATGTTTGCAATTATTGGTGCACATCACCAATAGGGATTAATGAAACCATAAGGCATTGAAACTAATCGATGATACTTATTTCTTACCAATCTACAGCCAAGTAATTCAAGTCTGGGCAATTATGGAAAAGCATCAATATCATGAAAATAGTGTAGTGAACGTTTTGTGCAGCTGAGTTAATGAATAGCAACAGATATATATTTTGTGTACTCATGTATTTCACAATAATTGGTGACTTTCCACTGTGTTTGCTTTTAGGAATCAAACTTTTGTATTGTTAAAATAAAGTTCCTACTTGAATCAATTATTTTCTTGAGTGATGGAAATTATTTAAATATATCTTATATTGAAAACCTGTGCAGACATCAACTTCCACATGTTAAACCACTATTGCAAAATGGTAGTTGTACCAGCACATATAGATTGTAGAGTAAATTATAGGACAGCAAGGAGCGCTACAGAAGTCCTTGTTAACATATAAAGGTTTGGCACTTTTACTTGTGATGCTCTATCACTAAAGTAGTCTTAAATATTTATGACACATCACTTCATATAGTTTGTAGGACATACCACAGTTCCAAACACCTTAAAATGCTTCAGTAATGCCTAGAAAAATAGCAACACTGTTTTCTTCATAATCTAGACTAGAGGTTTGTAATTTGATGTCAGGTTCAATAGTGAATGTATAGTTGAGCATTTTCTCTAAAATCAATCTGGTATCAAGAAAATATATTATCTATGTGTTCATTTGTAATCCTATAAATCAAGGTAATTCTATCAAGTTTCCTAATTACCTTATTTTAACTTTAACAGTAAACTTATTACCAGCTCATAGTAGGTGAGATAAGTATAACAGGCCATAAAATAGGTAGATTTCAAGTAAGAGGCAAAACACAGATTGTACACTTTATTTTTAGGTGAAAGAAGTTACATATGGTGTGTAGTTGATTAGGTAGGTACCTACTTCTCATGAAAATCTGTATAGGTATTTAACATTTTCATAATTTCTTCTTCTAAAGGCTTGACCAGTTTGGAAACATTCATATTTTCGTCAAGTTCATGAAAAAAAACCTAAAATATTAGATATTATCAATTATGTAATTGTTTTATTATTTCTTAATAATAGGACCAAATTTGTGTTTAGAGCTTATGGCTAGTGACATTTATCAATACATACCTACCTTCTATGTTTTCAAACTATTTTTTCTAGTTGCAAAATATGATGCTCCAATTCTAAATTATTCGAAGGCCATTCAATATAGTACATTTGAAATGATTCACCGCCTCCAAGCAGTTTAATTGGTTTCTCCTTCTTCGTTTTTTCATATTTTTGTTAGTTAATATTTTACTATGTAGGAAGCCAGATTCTGAAAATGTGAACATAGGTATTTCTTAATTCAACTTGAATTTATTTTTCATAATTGGGGTGAACTAGGTTCTAGAATATACTTACTTTCACGTAGGGTGTCTTCTTTATTCTTCAAATTTCTCTTTCACATACCTGTTTTACTCATTGTAACTGTGCTGGACCTTTAAATTTGTTCTTAAATTCCATAACAAAGAAGCATGATAGTAGATATTCGTATAATACATTCAGCTGATTATTTTACCACAAAAACGATCAAAATTTTCGTTATTTTTTAAAAAGAGGACAAAAAAAGGACTTCTTATCCAAAAAATGTTTTGGTTTTATTACCTCTAACCTCACTTTCCTTACACGTGAACCGCGAACTGTCAAAGGAGCCTGCAACCAATAAAACTTGATGAACTAAAGTTTTATGATTGGCTGTGAAGGTTCTTATTCTTAGTTGGCGCCCTCTACCTTGTGCAAAAATTGAAATACATGGAGTTCGGTCTCCTTATATAGTCTCCATGGTTCACACAATTAGAAATTTTAGTACCGACGGGACTCCCTATGTGGCAGCAACCTCGCGCCTTCCGAGATCCCCTACCCTGATTTAGACTTCGTTTTTCGAGTTGTTGATGTTGCCACGGTAACTTTAAAACACGCGCGTTTTTTAGAGTTCGATTTAAACACGCTGAGGCTAAATGCTGAGGTAAAATGGTTCACCAATAAAAGAAATACATACATCGATCTGCAGAAAGCTGCCATTTTGAATACTTGTCACACTGTACGTAAATTTCTAGATAGGTGACTTCCGAGCCTGATCCCATTTGCGTTAACACACGCTCGGGATAGGCGAGCATTACCAGCAATTGATCGAGTGTATAGGTACTTGGAATGATAATAATAATAATAATTGTCTTTATTATTTTCAAAATATAAATGTTTACAGAAGAATAAATGTAAAGACAGATTCATTAATTGAAAATAAAAGGCGAGGTACAGCTTTCATGAGGCATTAAGCACCATAAAAGTTGCTCTACCACTTAACCTTAACGAGTGTACCGGGTGGCCAACTAAGAACGGCCGTCGGCCATATTATCTCAGTAGTGGATTATAGCGCAGGTTCGGGAAAAAAATGTGTTTAAAAGTGGCATCGAGAAACGCCTGGACATCATTTTCAGAACTGTAGGTCCACCGCTAGAGGGTATATGTGACAGTTAAAATTTTAAAATGCAAAATTTTTCAAAATTCACCGAATTAAGGAGCATATTATATCATAATTAGATTCTTCGACCAATTTTGCATATTCTTCATAGGACAAGTTTGAGTTTGTCTCTTCAAATAAGGGGTGGAAGAGAGTGGGAGCCTTGCTACGAAAAAACGCCTGTTCTGCCTGACCGATTTTAAAAAACTTCATGTTGTTTGAAAGAGCTTTTGTTGATTAATCGAAAATTCAGGAATGTGAAGCAATCTGATCGATAACATAAATGCTAGTCATGTTTTTTCGTAACAATTTTGAATGGAAGCATACAATTTTGAGTAGGTCTTTGAAAAGTAGACTAAATTAGTAATAAACCACTGCGAACTGCAAGGCGATATCTATTTTCTATCTTGAGATATCGTAAGAAACAGGTAAATGGCGGGTTTTGTTTTTCCAACGTCTAGAAGGCTGGTTCGCGTTAACAGAAATTATTAAATTCAGCCTGAATGAAAAGATCTCACATTGGTTTGCAGTGATTTAAACTGTTATCATACTAATGTTATGGTTGCCACTAGATTACCTAAATATAATGCTGACGCTACTAACAATGAGAACGAATTAGTACATTAGTCATCTTTTCACAAGTTAACTTTGATTTAATGATCTTCTTCTGATAAGACTGAGAAACATATTATCAGTAGTTACCTACTGGACAAACGAAAAACATCAGTTATCATTCAACCGAGTTTAGGTGTTTGATACAACGCGACCTAAATCGTAATTCATATTTTAAATTGTATTTCTTGTTGCTGTGCAAATATCAGTTTTTATTGATATTTTATGCTTTTGATTCACTAACACATCGCTTGAAAACAAAATAAATATAACATTCCTATAAAATTGGAAAAATGTAGCACAACTTACTTCACCAGCCTTTTAGACGTTGAAAGATTAATTCCCGCCATTTACCTGCTTCTAACGATATCTCAGGATATGAAAAAGATATCGCCTTGCGGTTTGCAGTGTTTTATTACTAACTTAGTCTACTTTTCAAAGACCTACTTCAATTTGTATGCTTTCATTCAAAATTCCATTCAAATATTTAAAAAAAATCAAACAGCGCCCTCTAGCATTTATGTTATTGATCAGATTGCTCCATATTTACGAATTTTCGATTGCTCAACAAAAGCTATTTCAAACAACATCAAATTCATCAAAATCGGTCAACCAGAACTCGAATTACAGGCGTTATTTCGCGTAACAAGGTTCCCACTCTCCCCCAACCCTTATTTGAAGAGATAGACTTATACTTGTCCTACTAAAATTATGCAGAATTTGTCAAGGAATTTGATTATAATATTAAATATGCTCCTTGAATGAGGAGATTTATAAAAAATTTTGCATTATAAAATTTTAACTGTCAAATACGTCCTTTAGCGGTGGACCTACAATTCCGAAAATAATTTCCAGCCGTTTTTCGAGGTCACTTTTGTAATAACATTTTTTTTTCTGAACCTGTGCTATAATCCACTCCTAAGATATGGCCGACGGCCGTTCTTAGTTGGCCACCCGGTACAATGCCTAAATAAAGAAAGAAAATTAAAAAAATAAAAATTCAAAAGTTGGTATCCAGACTTAGTTTAGGAATTATAGCTTGGAACATTTCCAATTTTCAAAATAAAGTTATCAACAGAGTGTTCAGGTTTGAGTGGTGAAAAGATATTTAGCAACAGATACTTCAAACTTTATAATTTTATAACTTTTAAGATCTGTAGGAAGTCCATTATAGACATGGGTAATTTGATATCTGAAAGACGATCTGAAAAGTTCCGACCTAAAGAATGGGAATGTAATTGAACCTCTATTTTTAATGTTAAGATTGTTAATTTCTGTACTATATGTTATTTTTCGATGTAAGTAAGACGGCTGTCTTGTAAGTACTTTTTTATGATAGAGACACGCCTAATGTAATATCTTCCTATTATTCATTTTTACCCACCCAATTTCTTTAAGTTTAACTGAAACGCTTCGGTATCTTCGAATAACAAATATCAATCTAAGACAACAATTATGCATTTTCTGAATTTTCTTTTTATATTCAAAGGATGAACATGGACAATACAGTGCGTTAGCATAATTAAACACCGATAAAATCAAAGTCTCACATAGTGTTTTTTTTACGCCAAATGGCAAAAAATGTCTGATGCCAAAAACCAACCATATATGTGATATTGTCATTACTAACGTAATTGAAGGTTGGAAAGTGTCATATTACACACCTTCACTTCCCGCCCTGAATACCCGCCCTCTAAAATAATGTGATCGTTACCTAACATTACCTATTATAGATGAATATTTTTTATATTTAAAATATAACACATTGATAAATATTATAATACCTATTTCTGGAGAGGTACAATCCATCAATTCTTTATCGGAAGACATTTTTCTTAATTTATTATTCGGGAACTTAATATCCATCAGACTTTATCTGACATTTATTTATATTTATATTTTGGGTGTGCTCAGAACGAAACAAATTTTTTTTAATTTTGATCGGGATATGATCGTTGTGAATAAAATAGTATACAAACCTCGGTAAAAAGTTTCATTCTTGTCTCGAGATAATATCTATACTATTCTCAAACTTCACATCAGTGTCCAGGATCACACCTAAATTTTCAGCTTCCGATATCGTAAATAGTTTTTCATTATTTATCTTAGCATCAATCTCACTGGAAATCTTTTGACGATTTAGTTTGGAGCCTTTTTGATTGAAAGGAAATGATTTTGTTCAATTGCCTACGGAAGGAAGCTATGGTAGAAATGGGTGTCATCTGCGTATAAATGTGTACTACAATTAAATATGTGTTGCAATAGTTGAGATGTATGAATTGAGAAGAATAACGGGCCCAACGTTAACCCTAATCTTTCACTCACAAAAATTTGATTGGTTGATGCTCAGATTATGCGCAAGTTTTTTGATTTTTTCCTCAATTTGGAAATCGATAAACTGGTGAACTTGTTTACATATTAGTCTACATACTTTATGGTACTTATATTAAAAAAATTAGCCGTATTGATAATTACTTGTAGTTGTTACCCCTATCGTCTTGCCTATTTGAGCCTATACTCAACTTAAAGTTGTGACGCGTTTCGCTAGCACAGTAGCTTTCTCAAACATATCTTCGAATATAATGTAAATTTTAACAAATTGAACTGTTTTATTCCATCGTTCCACATTCTTTTTCCTTCGAGTAACTCGATGATAGCTGCAAAAAGCCAGTCATCCGTTGGAGTCATATATGAAGTATATGGCGAAGAGAATCAATCATTCATTGATAAACCAAGCTTATTTCCTCAAAATAAGCTGTCAATTTTTTTCCATTGACATTTTCAGGATTTGGAGATATTTCCTTCCATATTTATGAATAATAGTTATATGCATTCATTCGTTTGGATTGTTCTCAACAGGCACTTGGAATAATGTTATCGTGTAAAATAATTATTTTTGTTAGTAAAAACATGTTCCAATGAAGTTGCTTCACCAAAGTACCATAAAGTGCAGAAGCGTGATGTTTCAATCCAAAAACTGATTATAAAGAAAATGGGGCCATCACTGCTACACACAGCGGAAATGACCTGTGAGAAAATACTTTTTCTTTTTTTTAGCCACTTTCATAGTAGAACTGAAACTGTAATTTGGTGTTCCTCTAGAGAATTTTATGACATGAAAAATTCTTGTTTTGAGACTCAGAAGATGAGAAAAAAATAAATTGCGTGCACCTTCAATAATTTATCTTTATCTTTACAGTAAATTGTTTTTAAAGTTTTAAGACGTATGACTTCATTTTTTAGAACGCTCGATTAATTTTAATTTGTACCAAAATTGGAATTTATATTTCTGTTGATGAAAAATTCGGGAACACTACCGAAACGTTTGAAAGAGAATACAAAGAATATTGTGGTGTAATTTCCCAATGAATAACGAAAAATAATTACTCAATCAGAATATAATCCACAATTTATTCACCAGGGATATGATCTACTCTGAATGGACCTGGATGTTATGCAGTCTTATACTTAGTCTGGCTCTCGAATTTTTTCGTAGTGTGAGATAGGGTAGCAGGAATACTACCGGAACATTAAAATAAAAATACAAAAAATATTGTGGTGTAATTTCCCAATAAATAACAAAAAATAATAAGAAAAGAAATAATAAAAGAAATAAGAAAGAAAATGACAGGTTCGAGTTTCCGTTCACCCTGTATAAAAGAAAGAATATAATTGAAATTTAATTGGATACGGAGATATTGCATCATATTTCAAAACTCTGTATGGCAAAATACATTTTTTTTTCTTTAACGAACAACAAGCTACAGAGCGTTGATATACCTACGATTTTCACATAAACGTGTCCATATCTTTCGAAGGACTCTGTATAACGTGGCAAAACCCCATTCAAAAGCGTCAAAAAAATGTAACCAATCCGAATTCGGTATAATATACAGGG
>CAJUYI010001015.1:17216-75156 GCA_910591695.1 Galerucella pusilla | reverse complement strand
TTGCTCTCGCATAAGCTGCACTTACACATGTAATTATTTTCCCAAATTAATCTCATAATTAATAGTTTGTTTTGTAAAATGGAAGCATATTAGTCAGGTGGATTTCAAATTATTTGGGTAGCAATTGTAGGCAATGTGTTTTATAAGCACAGAGCAGGTTATGTAGAATAGAAACTCTCGGGTGATAAATTGAGCAATAATCTGGGGAAATAATATATATGTTGATTTAGAATTTAAAATATAGTTAAATAAGTGGTTGGTCAATAACAAGACTCTGCACAGTGTGTACTGTGTCCATCAACTTTTGCCCTATAATCAATGTAAACTTATTTTTAAGAAGTTAAAAATAAAAAAATTGAATGGAAAAAATATCTAACCAAAAATACTCCAGAGCAATATGAAATTTACAAAAAACAAAGAAAAATAGTTAAAGATTTAGTAGCAGTGGCAAAAGAAAAGATATGGTCTGATTTTGGAAATAAATTGGAAACAGACAGTTCAAGTAATCAAAAACTATTCTACAAAGTTTTAAAATCATTTAGAAAAGAAAAATCAGTAAGTGATGAATTTTACGTCAAAAATAAAAAAACAAGAAATACTAAAGAATGAAACTGAAATCATTAATAGATGGAAAGAACATTTTCAAAAAATTATTAGGACAACAATCACAAGAAAGTGAGGAGAGCCTAGAACAACTTGAAAATACCGGAAATATTGACCAGGAGACCGAAAATGAAGAAATTAAAATGGACGAACTAAAGACGGTAATAAAAGTACTAAGAAATGGAAAGGCACCAGGACATGATAGGATCACGGCTGAAATGATAAAAAACTTGGGAGAAGTAGATACCCAAATAACACTTGACATTTTAAATAAAGCTTGGCGTAACGAAAAAATACCGGAAGAATGGGGGACAGCATTAATAACACCTATACACAAGAGAGGAGACAAAAAGAACTGCAGTAATTACAGAGGAATAACATTGCTGAACACTATAGTAGAGATTGATGAACAAATAATAAATAACAGGTTAAAACCAATACTAGAAACACAATTGTCGGAACTACAGAGTGGATTTAGATCTGGGAGAAGCACTCAAGATCATATTTTCACAATCAAACAAATTGTTGAAAGAAGACAACCACAAAATAAAAATAAATATCTAGCTTTTGTAGATCTGGAAAAAGCATTCGACACAATCCCTAGAACAAAAGTATGGAGAGGCCTGAAAGAAAGATGCATAAATAGCAAAATAATAAGTGTTATCCAAGATTTATATAAAACAAATACTACCAAAGCCATGTTTGTGGGCTATCAAAATTTAGAAAGACTGCTAATATATGAAGAAGTCTTTGCTGATGATGTGGTATTAGTGACAGGAAACGAGAAACAACTTCAAGAAAACTTAAATATATGGGAAAAAGCACTGGAAGAAGAAGGTCGAATGAGAATAAATATACATAAAACCAAAATATTGATAATAGATCAAAATATCGAAACTAAAATCAAACTAGACAATATTCCAATAGAACAAGTAAAAAAATTTAAATACTTAGGAGTAACTTTAGCACAAAATGGAAAACTAGATATTGAAATAAATGAGAGAATAGATAGAACAATAGAATTATATTATGCAATGAACCAAAAATTTATCAATAAAAAAGAAATCTCTGAACAAACGAAAATTAAAGTTTTTAATACCATATATAGACCTGTACTAACATATGGATGTGAATCATGGACTCTGTCAAACTCACAAAAAAGTAAAGTCCAAGCCGCTGAGATGAAGTACCTGAGATGAATAATAGGAGTAACAAGGAGGGACAGAGTTCGGAATACAAGTATAAGAGAAGAATTGGGGGTTGAACTAATCTTGAAATTTATTGAACAACGACAATTAAGTTGGTGGGGACATATACAACGAATGAGTAATAGCAGACAAGTAAGAAGAATATACGAAGCAAAAACACAGCTAAAAAGACAAAGGGGAAGACCCAGACAAACATGGAATGAAGAGGTGGGTAACATAATACAAAAAAGAGGGAAGACATGGAAAGAAACAGCTATATTAGCAAAAGACAGAAGAGCATGGAAAACGTTTATATATGAAAATTAAAATTAAATGTAAACCCGACACCTAACGGTAAAAGGGTGCATGATTATATATATATATATATACTTCTTTTTAAGACATAATGTTGTTTAATATTTTGATATAAATTATGAAAAAAATATTTTGTGAGTCGCAGTGGTTAAGAGAAGGAGGGACCTCAGCTAACTCTCAGAACGGCTTGCTCCATACTTTATACTTTAATTTTTTTAACCAAAACTAAAACTACAGTATCCAGCTTATTGGGAAAAATAGCCCAGGATTAAAATGCTGTATTTGAACTTCATTGGACATAGATGCGGTTTACAGCTTCCAGAAGAAGAGGACTCCGAAAATTTAGAGCACCATGTATCTCGTACTGGTCTTCCAAACTGCAAACATAGTTACACGCAATTGGTATCTAGACTAACAACACCCAACAAAACCAGTACTATGCAATTATTTGTGACCTATCGCAATTTATTTATTCGCGAGGGCTGGCCCAATAAGCCGATATAATTATAGAACCGAATACAGCAAGAATAACATCCGCCCTTATAAATTCTGAAACATTTATAATAGTCCAGGAGGAACTGAATTTTTGTCGTAGACGGAGTATATTACTAAGTTTCTCCAAACCCCTCACAATATTTTAAAACTCAATATTCCATTCAGGAATTTTCCCCGATTTTTCAAAATTCTCTGAAGTTTTTCGATAATATTAAAAAGAATATACCTTTTGGGTTCACAGTTATCATATTTCAATATTTTCATGAGGCGACGACTGCTATGGACATTAACCTGTCCGTACCTAATAATTGTAAGCCTTTCTGTTACAAATCCAAACAAAACAAAACGTCTAAACTGTTCAAAGTTCGGCCTTGAGTAAAATTGAGTATTCTTTTCATATTTCTAAATAATGATTAATAATTCTTAGGAAATCTATAACTTTCTTTATTATCGATACGCGTAGAAAAGCAGGTGTTCAGATCATGGTGTGAGTGGCCTAGGCGAAGTCTTGATAGTACCAATTACTTTTTTCATTTTTTTTTTAAATGGGAAACAACTTTTTGTTTGTTCAACTTTTGGTCGTGTTTTTCTTAAACATCTTAAACATCATTATCAAGTTGCCAGTCTATCTGCCATTTAATAATAATTTTCTGATTGATGTCTTTTTAAGATTTTCCGAGTTTTGTATGGAGGCAAGCTCTTCCGCATGGACTGCTTTTTTTGCAGCCAAGTCAGCTCTTCCGCATGGACTGCTTTTTTTGCAGCCAAGTCAGATCTTCCATTTATACTGTTATCTATCAATGTTTATAGGCGAGCGGTGTACCCCTAAAAGATGCACAAAAAACGAATTAACCGACCACTACAAAACGCAAGGAAAAAACCAATTGGGATCGATTAATTATATTATTAGGAACAAAAAACATTATAACACTTTTTTGTCCCGATGGTCAGTCATTTGTTATTAACCAAAAACTTGCAAAATTACGGAAAATTAAAAAATCGTTACACTAATCATTTCCCAAAGTGAAATGGATAAAAATAAACACTTATTGATTCTTGATATTTTTTCGAAAAATGCTTTATCTTCAAGTTATTGGCAAGTCAAAAATCGACCGAAAAATGGATTTTTCGAAAAAAAATTTCTCAGCTTCTACCACAGCTTTTCCAAATTTTCAAAATGCAAATTACTTGTGAAAACATATACTATTAGATGGTATTTTTTATTTCCTTGCTACACTCATTAACCTTGTCGAATTCGTCATACCAAATTCGCGAAATTTACGGATTCCAAGGCGGATTTGCCGTGACGGAGTGCGTAACGTGTTAGTCCAAGAGCCAGAGCCAAAAAAACTGTTTCAATTTCTAAAGGCTGGTTTTTTGTTAAATCGTGGGTACACAAACATGCTCCGGTCAGTCAGGCGTGCCGTAGAACAGGTGGCTCAGGTGCGATATTAAAGGTGTATCATTTGACGGGTGAACAAAATGAATTTCTAAAAGCTGAAAATTGTTATACAACTTCTCTATTGTATGAAATCAAAAGTTGTGTTGGTCAGTCAGTCATACATTAGAACAGAGCTGGTCAGTCAGTCCGGATAGACGTATGATAAATAATTATTAAGTGCAATTCGTTTCTAAAACTTCAAATTTTGTCTGAGGGTTCAGAATAATGTATTGAACATCAAAACATCCGTCAGTCATGTGTTCAGTAGAACAAAGTCCGTCAGTCAGGTGAAAAAGGTAAAGGTATACCGCGCGCGCCGTTTGAGTTTCAGGCTGCGTATCACGATATTTCTACGTTTTGTATTGTTATTTTAACAATCAGAAAACGTCATTTGATGTTTCAATTTGTGGTTCTATGGATAATTACCATTTGTATCGCATCGACAAATTTATTTAATCATTTGATACGTTTCGTGCGGTATTATTATGCAAAAAAATAAAAAATTGTGGATTCAGAAAAACTTATCTCATTTACACCAGAAAATGTCACTTGATAATGTGACTTTGGCTATTGTAATAACTTGAAATTTAATTACGTTCTTAAATACTCATAATTGATTAATCCATAGGACAAATTTGTATGAGTTGTAATTTCGAAAAATATTCGTGCTTAGGAAGAAGCATTAATTATTGAAGGTATAAAAAATAAGGAATTGAATCTCTTACATTGGAAATATAATGTATTTCTCTTACGTTGGAAATATAATGTATGCGAATGAACGGGTATATTGAAAACGAACTAGAAAAGACAGGTATACTCCTGTAAGAATCCGAATTTTCGTACACAATAGCTAGAGTTCGAGATAGAGGGCTCTTTTTCCCCCACCTTTGAACCTCCTCCACTTCAAATTTTAATAGTTATTCTACCAAACGCTGATGCGACGCTATACTTTACACGAATTAGCAAGATCGCTTGACACTTTTTCAAAGTTTCTTCCGTAAATGAATTCAACAGAAGTTGCTTTTTAAGAGCGAATACACAAATTCTGTTCATTTTGTGAATCAACCGAAGCGTCGCATCAGCGTTTGGTAGAATGACCGTTGAAATTTGAAGTGGAGGACGTTCAAAGGTGGGGGAAAAAGAGCCCTCTCTCTCTCTCGAACTCTAGCTATTGTGTACGAAAATTCGGATTCTTGCAGATGAGTATACCTGTTTTTTCTAGTTCGTTTTCAATACACCCGTTCATTCGCATACATTCTATTTCCAACGTAAGAGAAATAGGTACATTATATTTCCAACGTAAGAGATGCAATTATTTTTTATACCTTCAATAATTAATGCTTCTTCCTAAGCACGAATATTTTGCGAAATTACAACTCATACAAATTTGTCATGTGGATTAATCAATTGTTCAAGAACGTAATTAAATTTCAAGTTATCACAATAGCCAAAATCACATTTCCAAGTGACATTTACTGGTGTAGATAAAATAAGTTTTTCTGAACCCACAATTTTTTATTTTTTTGCATAATAATACCGCACGATACGTATCAAATGATTAAATAAATCGTTTGTCGATGCGATACAAATGGTAATTATCCATAGAACTACAAAATAAAACATCAAATGACGTTTTCTGATTGTTAAAATAACAATACAAAACGTAGAAATATCGTGATACGCAGCCTGAAACTCAAACGGCGCGCGCGGTATACCTTTACCTTTTTCACCTGACTGACGGACGTTGTTCTACTGGACTCATGACTGACGGATGTTTTGTTGTTCAATACATAATTCTGAACCCTCAGACAAAATTTGAAGTTTTAGAAACGAATTGCACTTAATAATTATTTATCATACGTCTATCCGGACTGACTGATGTATGTTCTAACGTATGACTGACTGACCAACACAACTTTTATTTCATACAATAGCAAAGTTGTATAACAATTTTCAGCATTTAGAAATTCATTTTGTTCACCCGTCAAATGATACACCTTTAATATCGCACCTGAGCCACCTGCTCTACGGCACGCTTGACTGACCGGAGCATGTTTGTGTACCCATCGGCTACAACGATTTAACAAAAAACCAGCCTTTAGAAATTGAAACAGTTTTTTTGGCTCTGGCTCTCCGGCTATGTACTGATTTGCGGAACTATTATAATACATTTTTTTGCTATCGTTAATGTTTTATTAATTTCTGCTACAAAATATATGTTATAAAATATTTTTTATTAATTTATCTTTGTATAAAATATTGCTCATTGATCGAAAATGTAGATGGAAGGATTTTTTATTTGAGAAAATCTTTTTTTAAACAGTAGACAGTGTAGACTGAAATTAACGATAGCCAAAAAATACGTATTATAATTAACATTATCAATCGAAAAATAGTTCCGCAAATCACTACACGTTACGCACTCCGTCACGGCAAATCCGCCTTGGAATCTGTAAAAATTCGACAAGGTAAATGAATGTATCAGGAGAATAAAAAAGGTAGAACGTGTCGTGGGACACACGGTAGGAACTTTAGTTCCTTTTAAGCAATAATTATGTAATACATCTGACGTTATAGATAAACGATTTCCATATTCTTTGGTGGTCGAGTAGTTAGTATACCAGACTCTCACGCAGTAGACCCGGGTTCGATTCCCCGTAAGGAAGTTTTTTTTTATTGTTAATTTTATTTTTAAATAATTATTCTGCTTTTTATTAATAACGACAACAGGTGGACGTTTGAAATATTCAGCAGAATATTCATTATTATAGATAATGGTACGGTACTCTTCATGGAGTAAGACTGGCAACATCTACTTATAACAGCATCGTATATTTAAAAAAGGAAACCGTGGCATTATACAAATTGGACATTTAAGAACTGTACGTTCACCACAAAATTAGTGGAAACATAAAATTGGATTGTTAAATTTTCAATTTGAAGTTATATTACAGTTTATAGAAATTTTTACTTTCTAGATTTTTTCTCAAGTGGGTCGTAGAAAAAATATGCTGCTCGACTCGTGTGGATTGTCCATATCGCACTTGAACGATTGAGCACTCCGCCTACGGCGTCGTTCTCAAACTTCGTCCTCGTGCGATATGGCCATCATATCCACACTAGTTGCACAAACTATTTCTTTCAAAATATGCCCTTCTACATTTAAAAACAACCTGCCAAATGTCAATCCAATTTATCCATCCATTTCAAAGTTATCGAATTATAGCATTCAAGTTTTCAAAATTTCAACACCCTGTATTCCGAAAAGTGAATGTGCTAGACCCCTTAATCGCGCAAAAAAAAATTATAGAAATAATAGTAAAAATTTACCGAACAAATTCAAGTAGATCACCAGCACTGCGAATACCAGCTTTGCATAGAATTTTAATATAGCATCGGTGGTTCAGTGGTAGAATGCTTGCATTCAAAGCGAGCGGCCCGGGTTCGAATCCCGGCCGGAGCATATGAATCGCTGCTTCGTAAACGAGAGAGACTAAGGAGAGAGCACAAGCACGCAAGCAAGGCACATAACGAAGCAACGTAACATAACGTAGCGTAACGTAACGCGAAACGGTCAGATCTTTTGCGTCGCGACCCATGGTCGCTCAAACATAACCTGACGTAAAGAACTAAAGTTCCAAAATACTATCTAATAGTATATATTTTCACGAGTAATTTGCATTTTGAAAATTTGAAAAAGCTGTGGTAGAAGCCGAGAAAATTTTTTCCGAAAAATCCATTTTTCGGTCGATTTTTGACTTTGAATTGCCGATAACTTGAAAACAAAGCATTTCTCGAAAAAATATCAAGAATCAAAAAGTGTTCATTTTTATCCATTTCACCTTAAGAAATCATTAGCGTGACAATTTTTCCTATTTTCCGTAATTTTGCAAGCTTTTGGTTAATAACAACAAACAAAAAATTGTTATTAAGGTTTTTTGTTTCTAATAATATAATTAATCGATCCCAATTGGTTTTTTTCTTGCGTTTTGTAGTGGTCGGTCAACTCGTTTTTTCGTGCATCTTTTTAGGTCGCCTATTACTGACTAGGAAAATAAGTACCAACAAATCAACTATCTCCTGGACTATTATTATTTCTGCTGCTCGATTATTATTGAAAGCCCGTCCAATGGTCATACGGGGTGGGAAGAATAAAAAATTCACATTATTGAAGAGTTATATATAAATCGATGTGGTGGAAAACGCACCTACTTTGCTAAATTTCCATCCCTTATTCGGACCGCTTCAACACAGAATTGATTAATCATATTAATGGTGGGTTGGTGGTTTTAATTAACGGATATTCTATAATTAGTTGACATTGCAAATTGTGGTTGGTTGAATATGCAGCCACCGCTTTGCTTGCGGTAGTATAAGCCCGGCTTTAATTCCTTTCGGTAGACCGGTACGCATTTTGTAGGATTTTTACCAACAAAAGGTATTAAATACAATCTTAACTCTAAACCTTTTCTATGTGGAAGGGCAGAAGGGATAAAACCTTGAACGTCATTTTTTTAATATCAAGTTATACCAATTGAGTTGTATTTTCATTGTTTTTATTTGAGGTTTTCCCAGTGCCGTTTCTGGCGGGTATGCAGCGAATGCCCCGCACGCAGGCACCCAATTTAAGGGGTGCCAAATTCAACTAATCGCTACTCTTGCAAAAACGCAAAAGTACTTTTAAAAAAAATTAAAACGCTTAAATTTATTTGTTCCATCATTATTTGGTACGATGTATTGTCAAAGGTCAATATAGTGAGTAAAATAATTCAGAATCCAAATACAGTTGTTAATGAATGTCATAGAGAAATAAAAAGTCTCATCAACTACTTCACTGAAAAAAGGTCAGATGAAAATTTTGATGTTTTTGTGAATGAGGCTAAAGCCGAAGCTGGAAAAAATGATGTAGAGCAAACATTTCTTTCAATTAGGGAACGAAAGAGAAAGCGTCAATTTCCATATGAAAGTACAGACGATCCAGTTCTAGATCCAAAGCGAAAATTTAAGATCAGTTTTTATTTTCAAATTTTGGATACAACAGTTCAATCCCTACAAAGTCGTTTCGAGAGATTGCAGCAATGCAATGGTTTATTTGGATTTTTGAGTGATTTTCAAAACCTAAATTCTGATGAGATTAAGCGATTGTGCATAGATTTGGCTTTGCAAATTCACCATGAAGGAAATGTTTGCAAGGATATTGATGGTCTTGATTTGTACAATGAAATTTCATCATATAAAATCCTTAACCCTGTCAAAGACTCTCGCAATACCTCAGACTCACCCATAGATATTCTGAATTATATAACCAAGAAAAATTTTCAGTCTTTGTTTCCAAACCTGTTTATAGCATTAAGGATATTTTTGACGTTGCCGATTTCTGTTGCGTCTGGCGAAGGGAGTTTTTCAAAGCTAAAATTTGTAATATCTTATTTGAGAACTTCGATTTGCCAGGAAAGGCTTTCAGATTTAGCTATTATTTCAATCGAAAATAAAATATAAATGTGAAGCCATCGATCACAATGAAATGATCAATGAGCTTGCATCTGCAAAAGCAAGACGTGTTATGTTCTAAAACTACCTTGTTATTTGATAATTAGGTACTTAGGTATTGGACAGATCTTGCACATTTTCAAGTTAACGGATTTGTTTGCGTTGAGCACCGTTTGAGAGTTTTAACTCAATTCACTCAGTTGAGTGAATTGAGTTATATTAGATTTTTTGTTAATTTCCGAATGGACGTGTTTTATTTATGATCCATATTGTACGTTAATAGTCTATTTTATTTGATGTCGAAAATAAATTTTGTGTCATCTTTTTTCGTTGTTTTATTTTATTACGCCCATTTTCATAATCAAACACTTACACCAAAGTGACTTTAGTCTATAAGGAAACTATTCAGTTTAAACATCAAACTAAAAATGATTATGAAAATTGGCCTTATCATCAAAATTTAAGCATAGTATATAGGGGCACACAAAATTATTCTTGCACGCAGGCGTTCGCCACCCCAGGAACGGCACTGGGTTTTCCTATATCTGAGTTAATTAACAAACATTCAAAATTTTTTATCTCCGACTTCAAATTAGGTTTTTCTCAATTACGCTGTTAAGGAATTAAGATACTTTTGAAAAATATTATAGGTAGTTTCTTAGATATGACAAAGATCACATAGGTAGATGATTTAAATAGAATATAACAAAATGAATAAGACCGATAACTTTTATATCCAAAACAGGGGGAATTAAAAGTGAAGATATCAAGCAAATCAAAAGTTTACCGGAAACTGAACAGAGGAGGACTGTTGCAAAAAAATATAAAAAGAAAATACCTTACCTCACGTAAAGAAAGCAAGGACTGCAAGTAGCCTAGTCAAAGTAGACATAAAACCTCACAAAAAATACTTAAAAGGGTTGTGTTTAACATGAGAAAAACCTCAAGATGCTAGGCATGCATTTTTCCGGAAAATCGTTGAGTAAATTTTTTTTGTTTTGTTTTTTTACTCTAATTGTTTGAATAACGAATACAGAGAAAAATGTTTCAATCAAAAATTGTAGCTTATATATATCTATAAATTTTATCTGAAAAGTTTTCCTGAGAATTGAAAAGTTTACGAGATAAAATTAATTTCAGTGGTAGTCAATTTGTGGTTACGGCCGTGATTTATTAACCGCTAGACTTAAAAGTTAATGATTTTGGGCTTATAATATTCTGAAAAAATAAATAAACCCATGTAAAATGTAGAGGAAAATCTCAACTTTTAGATAGAAATACCTTTTAATTTCAAAAAGTAGATTTTCTAACTGTAAAATCAGTTTATTCATAAAAAACTGTACCTAAAATGTCAAGAAACAATTATAATTCCTATTTAATTAATAATACTTATTCCAGCGAAAACTCCTTTTAGATTTAGCATTCCAAATTAGCAAAAAACATTATTATTATTGAAGCAAAGCCATCAATATTTCGAATTTTAAACAAATGCTTCTTAAAAATCTGTTTTTCTTGCATGCTTAATTTTACTTATTTTTTTGGACTTCATTCAATTATATCTTGTTTGCTTGTTTGGAAATTGATATAATTCAATAAAATTCCACCACTAAGCACTTTGAAGCATCTACTTTTGAAACTACTATACAGTTTATCCATAAATTCATTTTTCAAACAGTTAGAATAAGAAGACAAAAAAAATTCACCCAACGACTTTCCGCAAAATTGCATGCCTAGCATCGTAAAGTTTTTCTCATGTTAATCACAACCCTTTTAAATACTCAATTTTGAGTTTTCAAGTTTTTTTGTATTTTTTGCGGCATTTTACGGATATTTAGTGTACTTTGACTAGACTGGAGGCATTTATAAAATACATACACATAAAGTAACGAAGAGCCCAATATAAACAAGAAAAGATAAACAGTAGGTCGGTTACACGATAGCAACGAAGTGGAGGAGCAATTAACTAAAAATTACAATAAAACAATAAGAGCAGATAAATGTAGATGAAAACGAAAAATGCAATAACAATGGACATTATAAAATAAAGCAGCAGTAAAGAATATGAGCTTGAACAAGAGTTTGGAGAAATATAATCAGATTTGTTGGGCATAACTGGAACCAAAGACTGAAAGCCTTGAGTATCAGTACTAAGAAAAAAATCAATAAATGGTATGCCGGAAAAGTTCTCTAAGAGTGATACACTGAAAAGTGTGGAGTTTATGTGTGTTACCTGATTTCAAAAACTCGAGGAAGGAAAGAATTACAGCAAACTTATAGTATGCTTATGAAGAGACATAAACGAAAAATGCTCCTAATATATAGCTTAATAATTATGAAGCTATTCTATTTCTGTCCTAGCAAAGCCAAGTACAAAAACTGATTGGGTTCGTGAGAAGCAATACCTCATTATCATTAATTGTATAAAACAGAAGTCTTTCTACTTAAATGAAACAAACTTGTTATTGTGTAGAGACAAATGTAATAGAAAGCAACATAATGGCAAAACTCTTTCAGGCACATTGTTTTGACGCTTTTTGAAAGTTAAATGAAAAGACAAACACCTGCTCCTCTTCATTCAACGAAACGACTCTGGAAAATGTAAAAAACCTGTAATTCGTCAAGTGATGGTGAAAAGCACTCTTATTTTCCTAATACGATAAAAGGTATGTCTGTTACAAAAACCGTTTGCACGTTTTTATTTCATTAACGCTCCATTTTAAATAAAAAAAAGGAAAAGGAAATTTTGAAGCTTAAAAATAATATCGAAAGTGATGTCATGAGACGTGACACTTCTTGTGATGTATTGCTGACTGTCCTGTTATTCAATCGTGGTTATAGGAATCGATCTTTTTATTTTATACCAACTGAAATTTATTTAAGAGTTTTTTTTAGGTACAAGAAATGAATCATCTGTCAATTAAATTAGATCATGTATGAAGTATCCAATGAAAATAATATAATTGTAACGCTTGTGTGTTTTGAGTAACAAAATATAATGGAATGGGTAATCCGCAGAATAATCTCCATGTATGACACATGAAAATTACATACACAAACATCAAAGCAAACACAAGCTAACTTTGTTACAGAAAATTCAGCAAACTAATAAAGCAACGTAAGCAGTAAGTAATAGTATTAAGTTGTAGTAAGTGAACCTAGAATATTATCTTAGGATATTGTGGAAAGCACGGTTAATGGGATCAAGGAAAGGACGCGTGTAAAATTTTGGGTTACTTGTATAAGTTACCGAACTTCTCCAAAGACGTTAATCGTTAAGAAACAACTTTGGAAAGTTACACTACACCGATGTCAACAAATTGAATTCATATCTATCACAAAAACACTAGCTCATAAAATAGAATTGGAGTTATAAACCATGCTGCTTGATATTCGTTGTTTGTGATCTGAGCTGCTTGGTACTGAAACATACAATATCTCGCACAACCGTTTATAAACGGTTACTTCTGTGCTGTTCGTCGTTTCTACATACAGATCGCGAAAAGTCTATTCAAGCCATACGATTTACACAAGTATGACAAGAAAAATATAAGCAAAACTACTTGAAAAAGAGAGAAGAATAATGATGGCGTGTTTTTAGCTCCATCTTCCAATCTGATATGAAAGCAGCGTTGCCAGTTTAAAATGTTTGTTTTTTTCTAAGGAATAATCATCTTATTTTGCATTCATTTTTAAATACGGGATAACGCCGTATTTATTGGGAGAAATTCGAGATTGGTATTAACTTTTGAAAATAAGTGAGATCAACACAAATAAGAATAAAATATATAAAATATAGTTCAAGAAAATAAATAGACAAATTACAATCTGCAATAAATAAAATCGTGTAACGTGAAACGTGAAACTCTGCTATCCCTGGATTTGCATAACTTGACTATTCTCTCATTGAATAACTTCGAAGTTCCTCCATGGCAGCTGCCAAAAATTTCTATATGCTTAGATCTGACTGTCTTTTCTAAGAATTGCACTGCCCCATTAGTGTACCGACAGCGCTTTTTGGAAATCTCTCACGAGTTTCCAAGGTCATCAATTTTATACACAGACGGATCTAAAACATCAACCGGTACAGGCAGTGCTATATCCGTTGGTAATCAAACGTTCTCTCGGTCCCTGTCACCTTACGCATCCATATTTACAGCTGAACTTTATGCTATTTGGCAGGCACTCCAGTTTTGCAGTATGGAAAGACAAAATCAAGAAACCATGATCGTCTGTGACTCTCTCAGTGTCCTTGAATCAATTTAAAACCCATTTTCAGATGATCCGCTAGTCAAGATAATATTATATTTCATACATCACCTCCATAATATTGGTAAATATGTTAAATTTATTTGGGCACAAGCCATGTCGGAATAAAAGGTAATGAAAACGCGGATACAGCAGCTCGTGATGCTGCTGAGAAAAAGACAGTCGATGTTACAATTTTGAGGGCAGATGACATAAAAGGGCAATATCAAACTCTATTGAAAAGAATGTGGCATCAAAAATGGAATCTAGTGAACAACAGCCTAAAGTCAATAAAACCCTCTGGTGGGCCTTGGCGACCTCCAGAAGCACTGCCCAGGGCTGACAGAGTGAAGATTCACAGATTAAGATTCGGGCATACAGCATTAACGCACGCGTTTCTCTTGGAAGGACAAGACCCCCCGATATGTCTTCATTGTGGGGAATTAACCACAGTGTCGCATATAATATGTGAATGTCCAGGATACGGAAATATGCGGCAGATTTTTAACATATCTGATATGCTCGCAGATAATTTCACGAACGCCAACAAAATTCGAAATGTATTAAAATACTTAAAATCAACCAACCTCTTCAATAAAATATAAGTATTGTAATCGAAGACGATTAGCTTTTGTTCTTAAAATTCTGGTGCTAATGATCACAGAAATTGATGCACCTAAATTGGAAAAAAATTCAACAATTCAACAATTATTGGTATTTAACACTGTTCCCGACAAATATTGGAAATAACTTTTACAGATAAATACATTTGGCAACAGCTGACTGCGCACAATTATTCTTCTCTCTTTTTCAAGTGTTTTTCTCATATTTTCCTTGTCGCACTTGTGTAAATCGCATGGCTTGAACAGACTGTATGTTTTTCTCCGTTGCTGCGAGTTAACAAAATTTTATTCCCTGTCTGTTTTCCGCAGTTCCTTCAATGATAACTGGAGTGATATCATTGACTTGGCATCTGTTAGTAATGTCATAAGCAAACACACATATGTGACCAATCAAATTCCAACATACCAACAACAAAACAAAATTTGGCGAGCAGCAGCAACAACGGTGATCATAAATGCAGCTAAGACATTGAACATCATCAAATTGTGTTGAAACAAACGTCATTTTAAGCAACTACACTGTGTTATTTATAAGATGCGACATAAATATTCCTGTTAACAAAGTGTAACTTTTTTACCAAATAGCGTTCATGAAAAATATTAACAGATTTGGAAAGGTCGTTGGAAAATAAGTTCAAATGCACTTCTAATTTTCTCAACATCTCTCTGGTTCAATAGAAAACTGGACAGTTATGTTTAAAAACGTCGAACTCCATTTTCATACCACTTTCGAATACTTCCAACCGCGTATGGGATAGCCAGACGGGTAGAAGCACGGGAAATTTGAAATTTAAACGTGAAGTATCGAGGTTTAATTCCCCGCTGTGGTGTTTTCATTATTCGAAAGTGTTTTTTTTTTTAAGGAACCGTCCCTTCGCCGGCACCGCCTCAGCCTCCTGGGCTTATTGTGGATACTCCTAGTGTTCTGACTACAGCCTATCCAGCCAATTCATTCCTTGTATCAGCTCATATAGGTTCTTTGCTGGTTGGTTGTAGAAGTCTTCTGGAGTCATTTGGGCTCTGCCATAAAGTTTCTGCATTCTGTGGTCCAGCGACTCACAGTTGCATAGAGAGCTGTATCCTTTTTGCATTTTCTGTATGTAAGGTCTCCGTTTTACAGTCCTATCTTGTTCAAGTGCTCCTTTGAGGGAAAGTATCCCCTTAGTAGCTTCGTTATGATGCGTAGTTTGTCCCTGCTCATTAAGAGCAGTTCTTTCGCTACTTTTTCTGATGGTTCTTTTATGAATTTCTTCCCATGTATTTGCCTGTTCGTATTCTTCCAGTGTTTATTGTGTTGTTCTTTCACCCACCCTTTTAACCATGACCAAGTTGACCACAGCCGGTTCGGATCCGTTCATCAGGTTTGACGATCCTGCTCCTGCTTTTTCATTGCCTGCGATTTCTTTGTGACCTGGGACCCAGTCCAGTGTTACACTGTTCCGAGTCGCCAGTCTTCTAAGTTCTTCGCCGCATTCCCATACCAGCCGAGATGTTACCTTAGAGCTCGGAAGTGCCTTGAGGGCAGCTTGACTGTCACTGTGTATACCTTACTTCAAGAGTGTCTTCTTCAGTTTGGCCTAGAGATGATCTGCCTTATATTGATTTTGACGTAACTACGCAGAATCCGGTCTGTGAGAAATGAGATTCCTCCCAAATATGAACCCAATTAGGTGATGAAGCTCTATTTGTCTTTGAGCTGTGATTCAATGTTGTTTCAAGTATACATAGCGTCGAGAATGATATTAAATAAATCAAAATCAAGTAGTGTAACATCGGAAGACGTCAGAGGCCACAGTTCAAGAGGACTGTTTTTTCCTATCCTGCGCATAGGATAAGTTTAATTGCTCGATTAATTGCCACTTATGCCAAATATTATGTTAAAAAGCATATGAAAAGAAATTGAATATATTGATTTGAAATTACTCTAGATATTTGCCTGAAAATGAATCCTGAAAATGAATATACACCAGTAGAAATCATTGCATAATCAGTTCTAAAATGGTAGGCAATGGAGGCAAGACCGTACCAAGACCTGTGTTCAAAAGCAGATAAGCTTGGAAACTTCAACAAATCTAGACCAGGTCACTTTCGCCTGAATGGGAAACTCATAAAGTTCAAACTAGTAGAGCAAGGAGAATGTAGATTTTGTGAAGTGAAATAGGAAACTTCCATCCATATACTTGCAGATTGCGTAGGTACAACTTATAGAAGGCTGATGGTTAAAATACGGACACTAACCCAAACTGAATCCTGAGCATATTCTAACATTCCTCCAGGAATTGAGGGTAAGGAAACTACTTATCTCTAAGAATTTCCTCAGGAACTGAGTAGAAGAAAGAGGGCACAATAGATTTTTTATGTCTCAGTGACAGACTTACATGTATATATCTAAAGACATATGAAGCTGACAATTTGAATCTATGGGGTTATTATATTTTCGCTTGATGATTCTGCTTCGCATTTCATAGACAATGTGAGTGAAGCTTGCTCAACAAAATAACTTAATATTGAATAATCCTTGTACATTATTGGCCTAACCATAACAATTAAGGTGTAATATAATGAAAAGTAGACCAATGATTAAATAGTATCGATCGTCTAACTAAAAGCGCACCGACGAAACTACCAATAATCACTAGCGAGTTTCATGATTGAAGGAGATTAGTTAGAGATGCCTTCCAAGGGTCGGACCTTCATGTACGCATCATTAAATATGAATGGTAATAACTAAGCAGTTAGTGTTCGGCCACAGACTGACGTACAATTGATTAAGTCGTCAATCACAGACCACAATAAACAATCGCATTCGAACGTCAAAGGCTATCCTCGATGTAGAAACCAAATGATTTTGACACAGGCATTAGCGGTCAGCTTTGTTTTTATTGAACAAATGCCGGTGTATGTTCGATTGTTCTACGAAAATATGCACCACCGGTTAACCATTTTGTGTTCATTCGACTCAACAAAAGACTAATTAAGAGTATCTGTTCAATTAAATTAAACTTTTTCGTACGTTAAGTCACTTTTTCTCATTAAGCATGTGGAGAAAATTCCAAAATATGTAAGACCAAAAAATTTCACAGTCTCCGTGTGTGATACACTTGGATGCTCAAAGTCTCTGAGTTGTCACGTATCAATTAAAATATCGTTTGTCTCTCCCAAAACCACAAGGCTGAATGGATAATCTAAACAGAAAATATTGAAATGTCGGAGAGAAATGTGAAATGAGCAATCATCCCACCCCATGTGCTGATTGAAGAGGGTACAATGAATATTTCAGCTGTTACCTACAATGTTCAACTTGAAATGTATGATGTACGTCTGTTCATGTCAGATTCTATCAAATTTGAGGGTGTAAGAGAATGCCAAAGAAGAATGGAATATTGACATTGACATTGACAGCTATCAATGTCATACAATTTTAATTAGGCAATACAGTGACCTGTCAATACATTGTATACTGTGGATTTTGGTAAACATAAGTGTTTATTTTGGAGAAAGGTGCTTTTATTTTGCTTTGGTGTCTCTAAACTAATGATATACAATAAAAAGTTCAGTTTTATAAAACTTTTAAGCTGGGTATATCAATTTAGGACCAACTTTCGGTTGTGTACCTATATAAGAACATTATTTTTTTGTTAGTGATTTTTAGACTATCAAGAATTATTATTCAATATTTACGGGTAAGTACACACTGACTAAAACATATACAATATTATAATGGAAGTGAAACTTTTACGAAATTGCTGGCATCAAAATTTCACTTGCTTCAATTGGAAGATATCACCTGCAGTATTTAACGTTTATGCTTACGGATTTCAGGAGTAAAACACCTACTTCAAAATGCCAACCACTTGTATTGTAGTCGGTTGTGAGAGCCGTTCAAACCGAGACCAAGTAAGCTTTTGTGAGGTCCCAGCTGTTTTAAAAAACACATTTTCGGTGCACAAGAATGAATTAAGTAAGAAGCGTAGAGAAATGTGGTTAGCAGCAATCAATAGAGATGATTTAACAGAATCAAAAATCAAATAGCAGGCTGTATGTAGCAGGCATTTTGTTCAGATTTGTTCAATAACAATATTCATAAAAACTTAGGAAAGTGATATATTCTAAATAAAAAATACTAATCAAATGAACAATATACTAAACACTAATAAAATATACTAAATTGAAGCAAAATATACTAATAAATTCGACTAAAAAGTCTTGAGCACTGTTTATGACTGAATAGACAATACAAAACTAACCTGTCTGTCTAAATTGTTCGCCCTGCACGGCCATATTAGGTCACTTGATCTGGATTGCCTAATATTCAGGGTGTCGGTACTACTTTCTGGATGTTTATATTGAACTAGCTTTTTATATCGCGTTTATTGAAATCTAGGGTTTCGAAGAAAAGGACGGGATGCTGTTTTGTGGGTTACACAGGTGAAGTCAACAAAATATTGGGATATAGTTTATTCACGATGAGAAGATGATGACGTTGCAAAACAAAATATTGTGATGTTGCTGTAGTTTTTTTCTTCACTTAATAAATACTAGAAAATTCGATCTGATGTAGGATGACAGTTCTTGATAATAATGAATACAAATAGCGTCTCTTACAGCATTAAGCGGGAGAAGCGGGCTCCTATTTCGGCATTCTAGTTCAAAATAGGTTGACCAAGATGTTACCATCTCTTGACATTTACTGTTTAGCTGCTTCGGCATTTTATTAACTACACACTGCAGATTTGCCTGGATAATTAGTTTTGGGAATAACTGTTTTTTCAATCTTAAAGAAACAATGAATTTAAAAGCACCAAAAAATTATAAATATTATACGATGATCGATGTCAATAAACGTCAAAACAAACTGGGAACTTCACCAGTGGTTCTGACAACGTCTTGAAGTTTTGCCACCCCGTTAGCTGTACATTGCCCTGGCTGTTGAGGATAAATACTATTTATTCACGGTTGTTAAATTGATATTCATTCGATAAGCAGGTGAGTAACTAAAAATGACATCATCGTCTTTTTATCGTGAAAATCGTATACTTACCCACCTTCTCAAACTGGAACCACGCCAAGTCAGAAACTGAGAAACTGTATAATAAGAAAATTTGGAACCATATTTTGACACTCGACAACTTGGAGTACAAAGGTACGCAGTACGGGTTTCATGTAAAATTGCTTATATTTTATATTGGTCAAAGTTCAAGGTCACCTTTGACATATACGTTAAAACTTGTATTATTAAGTGAGCGATATTCAATGAGTTAATCTCACTTTCAACATTGTCTTACGTCTTACGTTATGGATGTAGATTATCACCCCAATAATACATACATACTTATAAAAGGAATGTAAAATTTCCTACTTCCCTACCTTTTGCACATAAATTGGAGAATATAAGTAATAAAATATGTTACTAACGTTTCCATGCAGCTAAAACTGGTAGGTACTTAAATAAAAAATGCTAATTTCCATATTATCAAGATTACTTTTATGCTCTTAATTACGCTCTACGGTTTTAATTTTTTGATAAAAATCCAAGTGCTTGAAATAATTGAAAAATGCAGTCTAGTTTAAAATGGGAAAAAATATCCGACATTTGCCGATCTAACTAGAACGGTTTTCGTAAAACTCGTAAAGAACAAAAATTATGTAGATGAACCAGAAGCGAGTCTGACAAGTAATTATTAAAAAAAATGGACGGCGACGTCTCACAATGAGCCTTGTTACGTATAGAATAGATGAACAAAACAAACGTTTGTTAGTAATTTGAATAAAAAGAGTCGGTCGCGTAGCGTCGAGCAGCCATATTTGCATATTCAAATGTTGTGGTCGGTGCAATTACGTCATAATTGAAATGGCAAAAAGAGACAACGTCCGCTGTAATTGATCGTTAGTAACTTAGCGTCGTGGAGGCGGGAAAAGAAACACTGTTTAGGAATAATTTACATATATTACCTACATCGTGCTTTGGGATATATCATCTACTAATAACCAATTGTCAGTGTGTTAGAATTACAACTACACATAGAAGGCGTTTGTTTTGAGTGACTGCAACGAAGCTGTCAAATGTCAAACAAAATTGTGAGACATAAGACTCCTTTGTAGCTCTTCCTTTTTGTATTTAGTAAATGATATGGTTACACTAATTATAAAACTACTCCTAACTTCACGCTTTACCTAAATCAGTATTTTAACGCCATCAGGTAAATTAAACAATAATAATATTAACCTTCAATCATTTTTCTTAGGCTAGGAAATTAAGCTCAAAGAATGGCAAAACCCTGCAATTTTTTCGTCCAGCATTGATTTGCATAAAAATTCATGATTAGTTTCATTTCACCCTCTAGTTCATTTTCTATTATTTCTATTATCGTGCTGTTGTACGCTTTTTGTTTTGTTTTCAAAGTGAAAACTACCCCTCATTGTCAAATATTATAATAACATCTTGGTTCATATTGGTTGTGGAAAATTATAAAAAAAAATTTCATCTCCTTTCCACAGTATTTTTGATAAAGTGCATATTTTTCGACCTATCCAAAACAACCATTTGAAGACGTTGATTTTTTCATCTATAATTGCAGAAGTGGTTTGTATTTTATCAACAGTAATAACACAAGAGCTTTTTTTTATCGGATAAATTTCTCTTTGCAGCGAAACAGTTTTGCCAATCACTAATTTTATCTAATGTCAGTTTTTCGAGCAAATTTAGTGATTGGCAAAACTTTGAGTTAAAGTGAAATTTATCCGATAAAAGAAAAGCTCGAGTGTTTTTTGGCAAGATAAATTAACGACAGAATATATGATGAACAACAAAAATAATTATCTTTATTAACTTGCGACTCATTGTTATTGTGTAAAAGTGACGTCCGCTTACTAGATATTGAGGAAGAGGAGTTTTTATTGGGAGAAAAAAGGATGCACCTTTTTTATCGATGTCAAAGTGACAATAACATTTCCAGATATATAACATTTTAACATTGGAGTTAATTTATTAAAGGTAATACCACGAGTGCTTCAAATTTTATCGATAATTTTTATCTTTTCCACGAAAACTTGTTTATTTGGTAAAAATATGAAACCGATTGATAAAATCACGAGTCCGTTAGGACGAGGGATTTTATCTAAATTCGGTTTGTTTGAATGTTTTTGCCTCAAATAAACAAGTTTGAGTGATGAAAATAAAAAAATTATGTGAGAAAATTTGAAGAGCGAGTTGTATTTGGGAAGATTATTTTTTTCATCAATTATGGAGTCGAATTTTATATTAAATGTTCAATATTCTCTTGGGTGATGGCACTGAATCGGTTTGTGTTCATTTTTAAATAAACTTCGAAGCACTTTTAGTTGTCAATAATGACAAAATCAAAGTAAAATTTTGACGTTTCAATGTAAACAAGGTATTATCGATGAGGAAGCAGAATTATCAAAGGTAATACCATGAGTGCTTCAAATTTTATCGATAATTTTTTCTTTTCCACGAAAACTTGTTTATTTGGCAAAAATATGAAAACAAACCGATTGATAAAATCACGAGTCCGTTAGGACGAGGGATTTTATCTAAATTCGGTTTGTTTGAATGTTTTTGCATCAAATAAACAAGTTTGAGAGATGAAAATAAAAAATTATGTGATAAAATTTGAAGAGCGAGTTGTATTTGGGAAGATTATTTTTTTCAACAATTAAACATTTTGTATTACCTGAATATTCAATATTCTCTTGGGTGATGGCACTCAATCGGTTTGTGTTCATTTTTCAATAAACTTCGAAGCACTTTTAATTGTCAATAATGACAAATTCAAAGTAAAATTTTGACGTTTCGATGTAAACAAGGTTTTATCGATGAGGAAGAAGAATTATCAGTATAATACCGAATGATTGGCTAAAATAATGTATTGCTATTTGTTAAAACCACCAAAATGTAAGATTTTGGCAATTGAAAAAAATAATCTGGTAAATTTGGGTTGTTTAATGGAAACCTAAAAACCTAAAAACACTCCACCTTCGGTGTCGTGTTTTTAATAGTTGACAGTAATTCTCGTCAAATTGCTAAAGGAAACAGTTTAGAATTTGAAGAACACAAATTTACCCAATATCAATACAAACCTCGTGTGTAATTCGGCAGCAAAGCAAAAAATCCTCTTGGCAAAACTATACCTCCTCTTTGGATCATAGTACAAATCCCAGTCAAGTCTGGAAAAAAATTGCTCAAATTCAAGGCAAGAAAACCAACACCAAAATTCCCTCCTTAATACTTAATGATACTGTTATCTCCGAAAACCAAGCAATTGCCGACTCCCTCGCTCCAGTCTTTGAAGACAAATTTAATAAACGTATCCCAATCTCCATCTCCCCCAATTCACATATTCAGCCTTCCTCCTCTCTTCAGTCAAATCCTCGTGATGTTGCGTCTATCAACTCCCCTTTTAACCTAAACGAACTGAAATCTGCATTGTCTACATGTAGAAATTCAGCTGCCGGCCCTGATGAGATCCCTTACATCTTTCTTAAAAAACTTTCCAATCCATCTCTCTCTAAGCTTCTCGATATCTACAACCTTATTTGGAATACTCATCTGTTCCCTGACGCATGGCGCAAATCTATAATCATTCCAATAAAGAAAGCAGATCAATTCACCTTATCGTCTAATTCCTTCCGACCGATCTCACTTACTTGCACAACCTGCAAGCTCCTGGAGAAAATTATCAACAGAAGACTCCTTTGGTTCCTTGAAAAGTACAAAATCATTCCTAATGCCCAATACGGCTTCCGGCGACATCGATCCACTCGCGACAACCTTGTTCTTCTCCAAACACACATTTCTACAGCAATAAATAATCACCAAGACGTCGTTGCAGCCATCTTTGACATCGAAGGTGCCTTTGACTCGATATCTAGGATTGCAATTCCAAATAAACTTTCCCAATACAATCTCCATGGTAACATTCTATCGTTCATCAATAATTTTCTAAATTGTAGAACATTCAGAGTTTCTGCTAATGGTAAACTCTCCTCACCTCACCCACAAAATGCTGGAGTCCCTCAAGGATCAGTATTAAGCTCTACCCTATTCATCCTTACAATAAACGAACTCTGTGACAATTTTCCTGCACCCATAAAACACGTACAATATGCTGATGACCTAATTGTGTATTGCCATGGTAAATCGATCTCAGCAACTTGCAAACTCCTTCAAACCGCAGTAAACCTTCTACAAGATAGATCTACTCACTTTGGATTATCTTTATCCCAAAACAAATCCAAAATAATCAAGTTTTCAAGAAGAACATCTTCTCCTTTACCTCACATTTTCTTCAATAACATACTCCTGCCCATTGCGAATCAATGTAAAATTCTTGGAATAACCTTCGACTCCCGACTTAACTGGAAACACCATATCCATGAACTCAAAGACATCTGTATAAAGAGACCAAATTTACTTAAAACCCTCAGTCACTTTCACTGGGGTTCCGACGAAATCGTATTATTAAGAGTATACAGAGCTCTTATCCGCTCAAAGCTTGATTATGGCTGCTTTATTTACATGTCTGCCACCAAATCTGTCACTGATTCACTGAACTCTGTACACAATACCGCTCTTCGTCTCTGCCTTGGTGCCTTTCGCTCTAGCCCTGCTGATAGTCTCCACATTGAGTGAGCTACCCCTACCCCTAAGACGCCAATCCCTACTCCTCTCATATGCTGCCTCAGTATCCTCCAATCCTGTTCACTCGCTTTTCACTACGACTAATCCCCCTACTTACCCTCGAACAATTATAAAATCTATCCCCCAAATACTCACTCCTTTACTCAAAGATACCGACCTTTCTCTGACCTCCCCGCTCCCTCTACCTTCCTCTCCACCTTGGACCAAAAATATCCCTACAATCGATACCTCACTTACCATTTATAATAAGCATGAATCTCCCACTGCACTTATAAAGAAAGCATTCCTAGAATTACTACAAAAAAACCTTATGATTTAATACTTTACACAGACGCTTCCAAAACTGACTCCGGTGTTGGTTGTGCAGTTTCCACGAAGCATGAACTCATAAGCTCCTTCACCCTACCTATAGTGTGTAGCGTTCACACAGGTGAGCTACAAAGCATTTTTCAAGCTTTCAAAAGCATCCACCTACCCCACAAAAATATTGCAATATGCACAGACTCCCTTTCCTTCATTCAGTCAATCAAGTCAATCTTCACTGACCACCCAATTGTCCAGAATATACACGACATCTATCAAACTCTCGTTGCTCAAAATAGTCCCAAAACAGTCTCTCTCATCTGGCTTCCATCTCACATCGGCATTGATGGTAACGAAACTGCGGACCGCCACGCGAAAGATGCTACCACTAATAACGACTCAACACACATTGTCCAACTCGCAACCGACCTGAAGATCCACTTCAAAAACGCTACACAAGATTATTAGCGACACCTGTGGCGCAATAGTACGACAGCACTTCATGATATCCATCCATCCACTTCTCCTCTCTCCCTGAACTTCTTAACCCGGAGAGAGGCTACTACAATCAGAAGAATCCGAATCAGTCATACCAAACTCTCACACGGATATCTGATGTCTTCAGGAAATCGTCCCGTTTGCCATAGCTGTAAAGATATTGTGACCGTTAAGCACATACTGACGGACTGCAAACAATTTGCTGCTATATACAAACAACTTGATCTTAGGCCCAACCTCAAGGAAATGCTTCACTGCCCTACCGAAATCAAGAAAGTCTTACAGTTCCTGAAAGCTACCAATCTATACTGTAAAATCTAATTTAAATATTTGTAAAAATTATGTAAATATTTGTATTTATTTTTCTGTGCCAATGACCAGCGCTGTCGAGGCACGTTAAGCAAAAATAAAAAAAAATTAAAAAAAAAAATTCGGCAGGACAATTTAATGAATGAGGAATTTGGAAACATATCAATGCAAACTTTATTCATGAAACATTAAAAATAAACACATTTTTATTTTAATGTACAATAATTATTAAAAACGCAGTTATTGAAATTCATACTAGGAACAGTGATATTGAAGAACAAATGAATAAGTGAAAAAACCACTAGTGTATTTGTCGCTGTGAAAGTTAAAGCTAACATTTGCCGCTGTCAAAGTGACAATAATTGCACTGTGGCATATGCGATTTTTTATACATAAATTAAATTGTCATCTAAAAACCGCGAATAACTCGAAAAATATTCCTGTATTAAAATGTAATAAAAAACGCTTCGAGATGGGGTGGCGACCACCCCAAAAGCATTAACGTATAGCGACATGATATGGCAAATGATCCTTGGGCTATCCCCACCTTCTGTAAAATTTTCAAGTAAATCTATACCGGAAGAAGTTATTGCGAGCCAAAATGCTTCACTTCCTGTACTAGATAGTTCAATTATTCAACCATTCAATGAAAAATAAAATCAACAAACCTATTTTTACGTATAAGAGACGCAGATTTTCTTATACTCCCCTGTAAACAACAATATTTCAGAAGACTTACAAGTTATGGCAACGATGGTTTGAATAACAACTGATAGCCTACCCTGTAGCTGAGAGTTGAGTAAAGTTAATTAAACTTTTTACAAATCCGCATACAACGAAATGTAAACGCCATAAAAAGATTTGTGTGTACATTGTGAGCCTAAAACTTATATCGCTGTATATCACGCAACACTAGTCTACAGTTTTCAGCGTCCTATTTAAACCACAAAGGTCCTTAATTTAAAAAGTTCCGCCAACTTATTTAATAACACCAGCCTGGCTTGGAACATTCACTTAATTCCTGTTATCGATAGTATTTTCTTGGCACAAAATAGTAAATCAAAAGCAAAACAATTAAGAAACTCCGAAGAATAATCAAAGTTTTTTTATTGCGATTGCTCATATAAAATAGGGACTATTTGTAAAATTTTTTTTGTGGTGGGAACAAAAAAGGATTGTAGCGGTTGTAGCGGTTTGGAAGAAAGTTCAGTAGGTTCAAGATGGAAATGACATGCTGATAGCTGACTTCCGGAACCGAGCGCACCAATAAAATAACAACGAGGATAGAAATGAAGTAGAATCATTTTTTTGAACTACCTACATGAAAGATATATTATCATTAATTGCTCTAAATCACCAACAAAAAGATGAGTCCTGGAGTCCTGAAAACAAACCAAACAATAGTTCCAGTGAGTCCATTTGTAAAAATTGAGCTGAAGATAGTCTCAGCCACCTAAATTATCACATGATTGTCTAATCCCTATACTAGATCTTTCCAGTGGTCAAATCTTCCCTTTTTCGGCTTCACCTATTTCCTTCAATATTACATTGGAGGTGATTCCGCAAAAGTATTCCGGCACCCAAAGGGGTATTTGAGTCCTCTTCTTTGTTAATCCATCTGCTTTTCCTCTTTTTTTTATTCAAATGTGCCCTGAAATACACAATAAGATAACTATGTTGTTTATCCCACACCATTTTGGAGCTGATTACACGAGAGCTCCAGTACTTCAATCGCTGCTTGACTATCCGACATTATGATAATCCTTTGCCTTCTATGTCCTTCATCAATATTGAACTGCATACATTTTCATATGGCGTGGATTTCCAATTGAAAAATACTTGGGGTTTCTCACAAGCTTTCAGTGTGGTTGGTTCCAGACCCGAACACATCTATCTCAGCTTCTTCTATTGCTTTTTAGCCGTCTGTATACCATTGAATAGCATTCTCTCCAAATCTGGTAATGGTATTCGGATACCATTTCTGCTTGCTGCTCAATTCCGTAACGACTTTCCTTGAAAAGTTGTATGATGAAAAAGTATAACTTTTCAAAGAAATTCGTTACGGAATTGAGCAACAAACGGCTCAAAAGCAATAGAAGGAACTGGGATAGGAGTGTTTGGGCCAGGAATCAAACACTCTGAAAGCCTGGGAATAATCCCAAGAATCTTTCAAGCGGAAATCCACGCCATAAGATAGTGCGCCCAGTTCAATATTGATAAAGGATGCAGAAGACAAAGGATTATCATAATGTCGGATAGTCAAGCAGCCATTAAGGCACTGAGCTCTTGTGTAATCAGTTCCAAAATGGTGTGGGAATGCCTAGACAAACTCAATGAACTAGGCGAGAACTATATAGTCACCTTACCATGGATTACAGGACACACTGGAATAGAAGGAAATGAAATAGCAGATGAACTAGCAAAGAGGGGGACTGAAATACCTTTCTGGGGGCCTGAACCCTTTTGCGGAATCAGCCCAAATGTAATATTGGAAGAAATAAGTAAAGCTGAGAAAAAGAGAAGATTTGACCATTGGAAAAATCTAGTAGGGCTTATTCAATCAAATACTAAGAGTTTTAACAGGGATCCTAACGGGACATTGTCGCCTGAACGGACACCTGAAAAAGCTCAAAATAGTAGAGGAAGAAGAATGCAGATTTTGTGGAATGGAAGGAGAAACCTTCATCCACATACTTTCCAACTGCACAGCACTTCAGAATCCTAGAGCACAGCACCTAGGAGATTACTGGATAGAAGAGGAACATTTGCCTAAGTTGACCCCAAAATACATACATACATACATACATTCCTTGAAAAGTTATACTTTTTCATCATACCATTATCTTGTGCCATGTTCCAGGATATCTTTTCCCTAAGTAGTGAGGAGGTGGTTTTTTTAGACAATGTCACTATCCTCAGACCTTCGCAGGAGCACAATTCTGTTTTCTCCCATTCTCTTGACAAAGCCTGTATGTGTCAACTTTTTTTGTATATTTTTTATTTCATATCAGTGAAAAGGAACGCAGGAGTGGTTTTTTGCTCACTTATTATTGTCAAATCTAAGTAGGAAATGAGTATCTATTGAGTGTAATGTGGCGAGTTTGAAGAAAAATAAGCCCCTTCTTACGATGTTAATTTTTGTAATAAGAAAGTTGGTATTGGCAACTGTCAAATTATTTTAAATTATAAATCGACGTGTCCAAGCGTTTTCTCAACTTGCCCTCATTTATTCGTTATTGAATTTACTCATTTTGTCTGTTCCACAATGAAATAGCTCTTCACAGTATTAATAAAGCACTAAGGCCAGCGACACATTTGCGGTTGCGGTTGCAAACGCGCGGTCACAACCGCTGTTCTGTAAAATACATGGTTGTTCATGAAATGGTGCCACACTAGCGGCCAAGCGGCAGCAGCCGCCTTTGCAACCGCATCATGCCGTGGTCGCGCGGCTATCCGTCTGAAATGCAACATGTTGTTACTTGCCTGACTGTTCACATTAACCGCGCGGCCACAAACCTAGCCAGTCGAGTTTTGAACATGGACGTCTTCGATACCGGAAAATTTATTGTTCTGGTGCAAAGTAAGACGTGCTTGTGGGATGTTACCGACAATGCATACAAAGATCGTGACAAAGGAAGGACACAGTACCTCCTTTTTCGCTTCGATTTCTTTATTTGAGCATAAATTATAGCAACCGTTCCTACCAAATCCATGTTGATTATTGAACTGACGGACTGGGTATGACAAGGTGTATGCTTGTATGTGTGAACGTTATAGCGGTTGTGGCCGCGCGGTTGCAACCACAGCCGCAACCGCAAATGTGTCGCCGTCCTTAAGGAAAAATTTGAACAGAGTATACTGCTGAAAGTAAAATATTAGAAGCTGAATCTAACATTAACAAAAGCTGCGAAGAGATAGGAAAGCACAAGGGAAAAATGCGACTTTTAATAATTTTCTTTTATTGAATATTACGAGCATTTAAATTGTCGTAAACTTCTCAGCATGAAATTTTTGACATTAATTGACTACTTTAGCATTTGAATGACATTAAATTCACCTTCTGGGTTGGTTATATAAGTGGAGAGATAAAAATGCAATGCTACGCCATTGAGTAGGGTGAAATTGTCATTTTGGATTACGATGCACGTCTTTGCTAAAACATCGACAGGGCTGGATAAATCGTCGCCTTAGACTTCACCGGTCGTGAATACAGAAACTTTCTGAAGCAGAGCAAACCGAAAAGACATTATATAAATCAATGTCGACTGAGAATACGAGAAATCTATAGGACTATAGAAAGTCTGTCAAACGTAAATTTAATAATGGTAGTGTAAATTAAAATTTCAATAAAGAATCCGCTTGAAATAGATTTTCTCTAGCAATAATATACCTGTTTTGTTCATACAGTTATTTAAACATACAATTTCACTGAGTCTGCCAAATTAATTGCTGCTATGTATATAGTTTGTCTCAAAGTATATCGTCTTAGCTTTTGCCCGCAATCATAAAATTAATGGGCCAATTGCAATAAATCATAATATGGCCAATAGCTGCTGTAGAAAAGATCGCCACTGGCGGACCACTAAAATTTTAAAAAGGATCAAATTCACAAATATCTATTTTTTAGGATTTCTATCGTACATCCTTTTGCTTTATTTAATATTTCTATAAATCTTTTTTATTTTGTCATTGAAATGAGAGATTATTTAATACCATTGAGTTAAAAAAACTATCAAGGTGAAAAAAACAATATTCACCTTTATTGGTATGGTTTAATAATATTTTAAATCTAATTAGGTTTCTATATCAGACTTATGATTAACATCAAGTACAATAGGCTCTATTAGTCCAAGATCCCAGAGCGATAAGACATAACTTATTTTCAAATAGATGAAATGTTAGGTTTGTGGAGCTGTCCTAAGTGCACCTGGGTAGGTATCAGTTGAGAAAGATAACTAAAAATAAGACTTTTTTTCCTCTTATTTTTTGGGAATCAAACCACAATAATGTTTTTTATTTTTTATTTTGACGTTTCGGTAGCGTTCCAGCTATGATCCCTATCTGACACAACGAAAAAATATGACAACCAGACAATCAATAATATTTTGAACTTTAAGACTACAAAACTTTGTTGTCAAATTTTATTAAGGTCCATTCATAGTAGATCACATCTCTGGTAGAATGTGAGATAGAATATGAATGGACCTTAATAAAATTTGACAACAAAGTTTTCTAGTCTTGAACTTCAAAATATTATTGATTGTCTAGTTGTCATATTTTTTCGTTGTGTCAGATAGGGACCAAAAAATTTTGTCTTTTTCATTACTAGTTAATCTTGACAACGATACGCTACCGAAACGTCCAAATAAAAAATAAAAAACATTCTTGTGGTTTGATTCCCAAAAAATAAGAGAAAAAATAATAAGTGATGCCTCAAGGATCTTACAGAAGATATTAAGAGTTACTTTACTTAAACATTGAATGACTGATTTTTATATATGTTTCGTAGAATAATATTTTGGAGTAGTATCATAAGTGTCAGATACTTTCCATGGGCCAAAACTTTTGTCAGACGCTTTAAAGCTCCACAAAAAATAAATAAACTTCATTTATTTTCACATGTTTGACTTTCAATTATGTTATCAAGGCAACTATTACTAAGTTATATGTGCTCTAACAGATGCGAACTATACTGAATATTATACGTTATGCATGAAGGGCATGACATACACATTAGACTGAGACATTGTAAGTTAATATACACTATAAAAGAAGGGGAACCGAGTTACTATATCACTCCGCTCTGAAAAGCATTCATAGTGTTCTCGCACTCATACTCCCGGCTAATAATTTTTATGTTAATATGATAACTTATAATACTCTTTGAAAACGCTCGCTAAATCGGAATATTAAATAGATACTGAAAAATGAATTCAATGCAGCCATCATACACCCGATACAAAACTCATTGTCTCGCCCTTGCCTCGACAAGTAAATTCACTTGCGTCGGAAGATTTGAAAATTTTGGCGCCTTGCACGTCTGCTATCATAATACAACATTTAATACTCGATTTAAACTAGCCAGAACTCGCCAAACGATAGGAGTGGTAGGAGATTTTCGGTAACCCATAAATCGACGAAGTGAATTTACTTGTCGGTAGTTAGTGTACGGTAGTCTCATTTCCGGTAAAAATCTTTAAGAAGGTCGTGAATGGTCTTATTTAGATGATTGTCGGCAAAAGCTAAGACGATACACACTTTAAGACAAACTATACAATATCATAATTCTTTGTTGTGTAATGGGCCATAATAATTTACTTTCTAGATGCCCTCTAGAAACCTCAATTCACCGCTATAGCGTTGAATTACCCTGTGGAACATTTTTCATGTATATTGTCACTATTCCACCGAAGCCCTGGAATATATCTATTCTTTTACAAGTAGATAGTTTTTCAGTAGTTTCTCTTAAATGGTGATTGTTCTATTCTCGGTATATCTGAATCAACGTTTAATTCAAAACGCCTACTAAACAATTTACTGCAAAAGAAGATTTACGATTTCTTCTGTTTCCTAAATGGCTTTTGAAACTGCAATTTCCGGAATAAAATGTTCTGCAAAAAGTGAACTAATGTTTCTTGATGCTACAGTGAAACTCCTAATTGTATTTTTATTGTAAATATACAGAGCATTTCAATGGAAACTATCCATCCGTTTTATGATAGACAATGAAATGACACGTCAATCATATGAAGAGGGACGTCTTTTTGCTAAAGATAGTTTTCTTTATTAATAATTCATTTTTCATTTTGATACATCTATTTTTCAAGGGGCTGTTTTACATAATTATTAGGCTTAAGTATTGTCGAATTTTCAGTAAATACTTTTTCTTTTCTTTCCAGAAGCGCTAATATATTTCACCTTGGGTTATACTTAATACAAAATAGAAACGCGAAATCAGAATCTATTTCGTCCATATTATATTCTCACTCTTTTTCCAAACATTCAAAATGGGTCGAGCTGGAATACCATTTGTATACAAATTTCATTTGATGGAGATATATATCTTCGTATTCTCATGTTTTCTCAATAGAAAAGGGTGACAATCTCGGGCTATTCCAATTTTTATGGGTCCAGCAGCCGTAATCTCAACTTTTCATCGTAAATTGCTGGAAGGCTGGATCAATTGATTCGTATTGTGGTATTGGAATTCTGCTGATTATAGTATTAAGTTCCTTTTATATGTAGTAACTGTGTTCATGTTTGATATATGTAAACACTAACAGCTGAGAAGATAGGGAAGAGCACGGAAAACGGAGAAAAGAAACGAAATTTCAAAAGTATCTAGCTAAAAAGACAGTTATTGAGAATTTAATCAGTGAAATAAAAAAAAACTTCAATGAAAGCATAAATAGTATATTGATGGTGAAGTGACAGTAATATAAAAGTATGAAGGGAAATGAGAGGAATTGGGATGAAATATAAAGAGATATGGATGTATAAGAAACAGAAGAAGAAGTAAAAAAGGAATAATAACAAAGCCAACAATAGAAGATGCAACGGATATAATCAATGGATATGAGATTAGAAAGGTGCCAGGTAGTGATGGAATGATTATTTAAGCTAGAGATGAATATGAAAGATCCGAGCTGATAGAAGAAATATATAAAATAATAAGTGAAATGGAGTGAGTTTGAGAAATTCAAAATGCCCTACGTCATGGAACTTACCTAATTGAGCAGCATAAAAAACAAGTATCATATTCTTCCAAAAAATGTTGGGTATCTATATTTTTAATACTGCAAGTCTTAGTTTGGATTTTTGCAGCAACATTTAACAATTATCAATTAGCATTAAACAATTAACATTAATCAATTATAAGTTAAACTACTCATTCCACTATGACACCATTTATGCTGCATAAATCCACACTTAGTCAATCCACCGTAAACTAACTACCGACAAGTGAATTCACTTCGTCGATTTATGGGTTACCGGAAATTTCCTAATCATCTGGCGAGTTCTGGCTAGTTCAAATGGAGAAAGTGTTGAGTACAGGGGTAGCACGCAATACTAGTGCTGCTGATCGAAATTTCGGAAATATAATTTTTGTTTTGTTCTCGTTTTTGTGAGCAGATCATTCTTTTGCGTCAGCATTAAAATATTTATACATATTTCTATTATAAAGTTTTATTTAGTATAAATATTATAGTGACTTTTTTTTTTTGTAGGAAGGGGAAATCCAGTTTACGGACAGAGTGCTGGACTCCTATCTTGACGATATAATACCAGCTAAAACCCCTCCCCAAGAGCGTCGACTACTATGGTCATTTGCTCTTAAAATATCACTGGTAAGTAAATTCTTAAAGTCTATATCACAGATAAAGTAGGTCTTTGGTTTTCATAATTAGATTTTATCGAACAGGTTGATACTTTTCATAAATCCTAATGTAATCTCAATTGTTATCTTTTTCAGGTTTTCTTCAGAAGCAGGGTTTAAGCCATATCGCTGCCTTTGGTCGTTGAACATAGGACATTCACTGATAATGTGGCTCACTGAGATGATTGAATCGCAGTGATCACACATTGGTGCTGGTTCACCCTTGAGGAGATGTTGGTGAGTAAGGCCCTGAGCGGAGTCGGAAAGCTTTAACTGTATCCAGTCTACTTAATCCTGTGGAAGCATATTTCGTCTGAACTATTGGTTCTACTCTACGAAGTAACGTATCAGTGCTGCTCCATATATTTTGCCACTCATCTATGATTTTCAGTCTCAGGTTGTTTCTGAAATCAGATCTCTGCACACCTACATGATTGGCATTTTGGCCTTCAACGAGAATTTTGAGGGAATTCTATGTCGACATTTCTCAGAAATTCCGAATATCGCACTGCGAGCGGACGAGTAATGGTGGGTCTATTGAGGTATATATTTCCTCTCAGATACAGAAATTCATTGTTTGGATCCCTAGGGTAAGATTTAACGCCTGATAAATAGGATGTCATGAGCATCTTTGTCCTTAGTTCCAGGGGCATTACAGCAGCTTCACAGTGGAGACTTTGGATTGGAGTCGTTGGAAATGCATTCAAACAGTAACGTATAGCTAGATTTTGAATTCTTTCTAATCTAATTAACTGATTTTTTTAGCTGAAGAGTAAACAATGCTGCCATAATCGATTTTCGACAATATTAATGCTTTGTATATCATTAGCAGACTTTTCGGGTCAGCTCCCCATTTTGTGTGTGCTAAGACTTTCAAAACATTCAGGGACTGTCTGCATTTGGTGTTAAGATGTCCAATGTGTTCATGCCAGGTAAGTTTGTCGTCAAATATTAATCCTGAGAATTTAATAGTATCCACACACTCTATGGTATTTTCTTTCAGGTATAATAATGGATCGTAATGGGGTTTTCTGAGTCGACAAAAATGTATACTTTTCGTTTTCTCTTTAGAAAATTGGAAACCAATTTTTTTTCCATTTCTAATGATTTTATCAATGGCTGGTTGCTATACGCGTGTGATGTCACCTACTGTTTTGCCACTACAGAAAATTGCCACATCGTCAACGTAAAGACATTTGTTGATATCTTGATTCATACCTGCGCATATTTAATTGATAGCAATTGCAAAGAGAGTGCAGCTGAGTGTTGAACCTTGTGGGACACCATTTTCTAATAATCTAGTAGTTGAGAAGTCTGTAGCAACTTTTACTTTGAAACATCTATCTTTGAGAAACTTATGACTTATTTCATTGCAAAATGCCTGGAGTGGTATATTGTTCTGTTGGTAAGAAAAGAGGTAATTTAGTAGCCTCAAAATATGAAATTGTCAATATGTCAATGTTTCTTCTTCTTTTTGTGAATGAAACATTGACAAATCAATATTTTGAGGTTGGTTTGTCGATTTCATCATGAAAATGTACTAATTTTAGTGTTATGGTTCTGGTATAAGCGATATCTGTCATTGTCTTGTATCCATTTTGATTTTATATTTCCGTTTTCCGTTCAACATACAGTATATGTGCTTTAGTGATACTGAGTATTTTAACTTACAATTAAAATTTTCACTAATTTCCACTACCTAAATGGATATTTTAGAAATATATATCCATTATGTTTTATATAATTTTTATTCTGATCATGATTTTAATAATCAAGATTCAAATAATTTCAGTGGCTAACAGGTGTCTGTTAATCCCAATCAAAATTGTAGTACTCCGAATTCCCAATTCGGTACTATTTTTCGCTGATAAATATCCATTTGGATATTTCAAATGCAAATTTAAATCAAGTTTTCTCCAATGCCTCCATCATTTTACATTGTTCTAATATAATTCTTCATGTTTTCCCAAAATAATAATTTTCCTTTTCTTTTCTTTCTGAACCACTCTCACTAGTCTAAACATTAAGTGTGGTATTGGCGGCAAATTGGTTTTTCTTCCCGTTGTAAATGTTTCATTTAGGTAACTGAATTATTATTTTATATATTAATATAACTTTAGATTATAAAAAGATTTTGTATTTGCAATTTATTCAATCAAAAATAAAATATTTTCATCTTATTTCAATATTGATGTATTTTGCCTCAACCGTTAACATTATCTCATGGGTCCTTTTTGATAAGTAAGTATAACATTTCTATTGTAGCCTGATGATGGTAATTTTGTACCGAACGCGTTGCTGAATAATCTGTCCCTTTTGGTGGACAATATTAAAGTTGTGGTTTGGACTTTGGGTTTTAGTGATCTTTCTTGTTTGTATTCCTGTAACACTTGCTTATAATTTATTAAGATAAATGATCTAGAACGAGAATCTACCGTTTTTATGAAATATAAAGATTATAGTGTTTCATCCAACATTTGAAATATGGTTGTGCCTCCCATAAATTTTCTGGAACTCGTTATAGAATTGGAAAACACATTTATAGATCAATTTAATAAAATAGCCCCTGAATATGGTGTCGGTTTGAAGCTTAATAATAGCTTTAAGAATGTTAAATTGTGTAATCCTTGTACAAATTTCCCAGTTGATCATTTTTATTCATTGTATATACAAGATTACGTATTCATTATACACTGAATTTTGCTAATCGTAACATTAAAACTAAAAAATTACAGAAACAACACCCCAAACTAAGTATACCTACTTAAACATTTGTAATCATTACTTTGGTAAACATAACAATTCAATCAATTATTTACTCTATCGAAACTTAAGCTTTATTTTTCTATAGTAGTAATTTGTGCCCTGAAAACCTGTATAGGATTGTGCCGTCAATTAGTAATACACGTATTTAACAACACGACTGTCCCTCGTAACTGTTGTATTATGATAACAGGTGCCAGAGAAAAGATGTAAGTACCAAAATTTTCAAACGTTCCGACGCAAGTGAATTCACTTGTCGGTAGTTAGTGTACGGCGGTCTATCTACCCGAATAAGATGTGGGGGAGAGTGAAAAACTTGCTATGGAAAAACGCTTCATCTTCAGTTGTCTTGTCATTCAACTTCTGTCGAGCACGGCATCTGCTACAGCGCACATAATGATATATTTATTACCTTACTTTGAAGCAGTCATTACTTATTTTTAAAGATAAAAAATTCAATAAATATAGTCTGAATTATAATCCTAGATATATCATTTTCTACGTACAAATTCCCATTCAATTTAGGCATTGTATATGACTGGTATTTTAGGCCCACACACAAAAACAATGTCAAAAAGCATCTTCATTTGAACGACACTTTGAAATCAATCATAATTATTTTTTCTATTATGGGTGTAAGTAACATCAACTAGTCGCAAAATTATCGATTTGCATAACAGCCTAATGGATATAGAAGAATCAGCAAATATCGTGTCTGTCGTCGTTGTTAGAGGAAACAAAAAATAGATATGAGGGAACGTATCAATACTTCAAGAAATGGTGCCAAACAAATACTGATGCTGCAGTTTCATGAACCGTGCTTTTTGCGTACTTTCACAAAAAAAATCTGCTGTATTGAAGTCTCATCAAGCTTATGGTGTTGATATTCCAAAGTGAAATCCACCTTTTTCATGGAGGAAAACAGATATTTCCAAGTATCCTAAATATCGAGCATTTTCAAGAAGAAGTAAAAACGCTTATAAACCCAAAAAATTCAATGTATTTGACAGGAAAGATAAATTCCTGTTTGAAGCCCCCGATGATATTCATTCAATGAGGAAGCTTGAGCCAGCCTGTCGAGAAAAATTTTTTCAATTCCAAGTAAAATGTCTCTATTTCTGAACTTTCAGGAGTATACTGGACATTCCCTCGTCGGCCACTTTATTAGCGAACCCTGGAGTTGATGTCTTAGCTCTCAAGCAATATAGCGTATAGAAATCTGCAACTATTGCGAAAAGTTATGTAGCAGATAGCGTCAACAATAAAAAGGAAGTTCCAAATGAAATTTTAAACAATATAACGAAGCCAGAAATCTCCTGCCCTGCAGTACTTCAAGAGTAACAGAAAACTTGGTTAGGGATGGAGAAATTGTTGGAATATTGTTCAAAATGAGAAAAAAAAACTAGGAAATATTTATCCACATTTTGTTAATAATGTTTATATCTGTGATAAACTATTAATATTTATACAAATGAATGAGATACACGTTTTATAAGGCATAAATTATGCAAAGGGTGGTAAGTTGACATAACCCGTCGTCAAAGCCAATCGATACATTTTTCGTAATTGTTACTCATGTCCTTCAAGACAGTGTCAATATTTACAATATAGGGAGTAAAAAAATAGTTTACTGAGGGTGAGTCTGTGATTCTTCCAATATTTCGTAGCATTATTTATTGCATTTTTTGTCCATTTCCCGATTCCACTAAGACGGTTGATGTAAATACTTCTACTTAATATGGGTTTAATTTTTATTGTTATATCGATATAAAAATGAAACGGAATGATTCAATTAAAACGGTGATTCAATGCTGTGAATGGGAAATGAACAGTTAATCTAAAAGGATTATAAAACGCTAAGTGATACAGAAATACGTGAGGCTCAATTTCTTCAAAATTACAATTAGAAAAATTGACAAAAATTGTAAGAATTTTGTCGTTTAGGTAAAATGGGAGCGTCGCTTTGTGTGAATCCGTTCATATCTACTCGTACATTCTCTGGATTTACGAGGTTAATAATAAAGTTACCTAAAATATATCCTTCAGAAACCCACAGAAAGTGGCGGATGTAGCGAACGTGGGGTCACTTTAATGCATGCAGGACAATGGACTCATCAAGGTGGGTCGCCTCTGGTTAGCACGTGAGGAAGTCTAAAGAGCTCTTTTATCATCATAGCTGTAATGAAAGGCAACAGCCTAACACGATTCGGTCGGTAATTGAATTGAATACCAACGTGAAATTTTTTGTGGAAATTCTTTTTTCTTCATTAGAACAATTTTTACGTTCGCATTTCATTGCATGAACATTTAATTGGTTCTAAGGTATTGTAGTAGTGTGCAAGCTCACAGACCTTCTTGTTATCCCAACCCTTTTTGCAGTCATTGTAATAGTCAGTCATAGAATTCTTATCGATAAACTTAGAAACATCGGCTTACATGGTACTTTTTTTAAGTGGGTTGAAAGTTATTTAACAGGTGTATCAGTATGTCAAAATAAAGAATTATATTTCAAGGGAAATATTGGTGACATCTGGAGTGCCACAGGGCAGTCACTTGGGGCCTCTGTTATTTAATATTTTCATGAATGATCTTAGGTATAAAATTGTGCATTCCGAAATTTTGCTTTTTGCTGATGACCTTAAGTTATTTAAATCCATACAGTCAATAATGGATTGTGAGAAGCTGCAAGAAGATGTCAATGCTTTCGATAACTGGTGCAACTTAATTTAATGGACATTAATATTAGTAAATGTAGTACCATTTGCTTCTCTAGAAAAATTTGGAATGTATCATTCAAATATTCAATAAATGATAATAATTTAAATAACGTTCTCTCTGTTCGGGATCTTGGTGTAATATTAGATCATAAACTTGATTTGCACCTTCATTATGATCACATCATTAATAAGTTTATTTGTATTGCGAACTGCTAAGGACTTTTAGAACGTTTTGGCACTCAAGTCAAAGTATTTTACATTAGTCAGGTTGTTAATGGAATATTTTTCACCAGTCTGGTCACCATCTTACCAGATTCATGTAAACAACTTGGAGAGAGTTCAGAATAAATTCATTAAGTACATGTCGTTTAAAATTGGAATGCCTGTATCAACTAATAAATATCAAGAGATAAGAGACTGTCTCAGTTTAGACAAACTTTCAATAATCTAGCAAAACAAAAATCTTAATATGTCTTAGAGACTATAATGTTGTTCATGATGCCGATTAAACAAAACATGCTTCATTTCAAGCAATAAAGCAATAAAGATATTTAATTTGAGTATTCATGTTTGCTTTAAATTGGACAGTTTTTAGGATGCCCGTTGACATCCAGTTTTTCGGTTGCCCCCTTATCATCCTGAATTCAATCCAATAGAAAAAATCTGGGGGGCATTGCATAATTCCACATCTAAATTGACGTGGAGAATTTAGCAAGGAAGAAATTTTCTGGGGTATCTGTCCAAGAACAGTGCTTTATTTGAGAACATGAAAAGAAATGCGAATCAGAATTCATCATAGAAGGACTATTTTCAATATTTTCAATGTTACTGTAGATTATCTCAAGTTTAATGAGACAGGATTGTCCGATAAATTTAATTCAGAGAATGACTATGACAGTGGCAGCAGTGGGAGTATTGAATCTAAGAATCTAAAATCTGTAGTGGAACGCGTTTGATGCGATAATCACAGTCAAGTAAGGTCGGACATGGTTAGTACTTGGATGGGTGACCAGGCCAGGGAAAACCATTGTATAGGGCCTGTACAGCCTGCAGCGGACTAGCATATCACAGCTTGCAGGCATTATACCAATGAGCACGAGGTATAATGTAGATATGCCGTCTTTCGGAGGAGACGTAAAACCATAGACTTATAAATACCAGAGACAAAATATTTCATTGATAAAATGCTTTTTAAGGCGATCTATTATTGTTTTAAAAAAAGCTATAAGTGCAAGAAAGAAAGCATATTCCTAGTCGGGCGCGTGCTCAAAATGGCAACAGTCTAATTGGGCTGTTGATTTTCATCACCAGTGGGGTACGGTTCAAAATCTACCATCAATAATTAAATATATTACGTTTTTTTATTGGATCATGATTGCAGGATGTAATAAGGCAAGGAAAGTGAGAAATGTTTTATTGTCATTCAAAATTTACAAAAACTGTATAGACAAATCGATAAACAAGTTAAAACGTGAAAAAATAACAAAATGAAAGAGTGATATGGGTATATAAATGAATAATGAATTGAAATACTTATAGGTATGTATTTATTTATCCAGTTTTAAAATAATACCAAGAACAAGGTACTCTAAACCATATACCAACATTGGTAGTCACAGCTACTTGTTTGGTGACTACTGGTGCTTAAGAAAATTGAATTCATTTCATTAGATATCAGGTTAATCATTCACATTTTGATTGAATAGTTCAAACTTCGCAACTTTTAAACGATATTAACAATATAAATATTCTTACTTTAATATAAATATGAACAAATGAAAAATATATGAAAAGCACACAAAATATGAAAATTTGATAACTTATGATGTACTAGTAGACTGTCCTGTCCGAATCTTAGACTGCCCGCTATTCGTTTGGGTGTCATATTTGATTTCAACAATAATACAAATACTTTGTGGTTTTCACAATGAGTCTTACATTTTTCAGATAATGTATTTTGTATACTAATTTGGTAGTGGCTTATTTAATTAACACCAAGAAACACCAAAACCCTTCTTCTACACCTCTGATATTAACAAACACTTATACCACGCCACGCCACTAAAAAGATAACCTCACCTACCTATGAAAAGTTAAATTTGGGTTTAAATGTTCCACTTTCTTACAAACAACACAAGAATTTACCATGGTTGGCCAAACAAAGTAAAATTTCCACAATAATCACTAAAAAAACACCTTATAATAGTAAAGTAAGCACTAAAAGAGCTTTATCACTTCGGCAACATAGCAAAACTACGCGTATACTATTAGTCATTCAATAAAGTACTAAAACATATGGGGTGTTGCCAAAGCGCTGTTTTGTACTTATTGTTCGTTTTTAATTTAGGAATATATGCAAAGTTTAGTTATTATTTAGTAATGTAAGGACCAATCAATTCAAAATTGAATGGTCTATGGAAGTTTTTTTTCAATATATGCATTATAAAAGCAGTGTTCTCCAGGTCTTTGAATATACCTAAATTATTTCGAAATACTTTCTCGAAATTATGGAGATCTGTCAACGACGCAATCTGGAGGGAGAGAGATAAAATTGAAAGATAGAATGATGATTGATCGCTTCAAAATGTAAACAATGTGGTCTCCTTTATATTATAAGTCTATGCGTAAAACCGAGGTCCCGAGTCCATGGATGTTGGGCTCGTTGAAGAACGCTACCACTAGTTGGAACACTAGTGGGTTCGCCAAAATTTCCGGTTAGGGGTAGAGTGCTCCCGACGTCGGTAATTAGCCTCAGTCGCAGAAATAGACCGATGTTAAATAACAGAATAAAAAAAATAATGTGAGTTGGTTCAAACTGCGTATTTCAGTATTGATGAATCCTAAAGTCAAAGTTAAAAGATCTTGAATTGCCACATGATAAAAATCAATAATTTGAGCCAAATCCCAACAATTGAAACCTTCTTGTCAAATGCTATAGATGTTAAGGAACAATTTTAAAGTTGATTATCCATTTAGATCAAAATAAAGAACCGTCTTCATTATGTTTGAACCACGCTGGTATTTTTTTCCCATTTTCCACTTAACTTTTATGCTCAGTCATCAGTAGTAGACTCCTTATCCTGAGCCTTCTGTGTATATGCATATTGCATTTGCATCAATTGACTCCGTGCTCTGTTTCAATTTTTTTTTGTAGGATTTGTTATGCACAAACTTGGGTTCAATTGCATCACTGAACGCCTGCAGCAGAGGTAGTAGTACAGTAAGCGCTTCGCGCCATAGGCTTAGTCTTATTTGACCCTCTCCTACGTCGGGGCTTACACCAGTCGTGCGCATTCGTAACATGGCCACCAACGCGACCTCTTCGACGTACAAGTCCAGACCAGTAACTATTTCCTGACTAATCCCATTGACGCGGTTGGAGTTGTTCTCATAGCTCCTATTGGATGAAGTGGTGCGGAAATGGGTTAAATTTTTCTATTTAGATGGCATATCATTTCTTATTTCAGTGGCAACACCGGTGTTGAATCGAATGTCAGCAATTATAAAGTTCTCCTACATTTTCCCGCATTTACGTGTATTGTAGTGAATTTAATTTGCAGAACTAGATATATGGTGGTTAAATATAGTGTAAGATTTAATACCAGTATTAAATTTGCGTAAATTAATAAGACCAACAACACAAAAGAGTGACCAAACCAGTACAAGGTAAAACAAATCCGACTTATAGGCTAATTAACAAAATTGATAAGAGTAAATTCTTGTTTGAATTCATTGCGACGTTGCCAAGTCGATCGTAGTTTCCGCAAAAAGAGGGTAGATAAGAGAAAATCCTCCGAACCGTCGAGGTGGGATTTATCTCTTTGCGCAATTCTCAAGTATTCGAAACAAATGAATTCTGATACTGGAAGTATGGATAAAATAACTGAAATGTTCACCCAGATAAACCAAAATCTCAAAACAATGAATGAGAAACTGGAGTATCTGGTCATAGAAAACAAACAAATTAAGGAGGAAAATAAAAACCTTAAAGAACAGATTACAAGACAGGGAAACAAAATAAGTAACTTGGAGAGAGAAATAAAAAGAAAAAACATTATAATCAAAGGAGTTCACGATAAAGTTGATGAAAGCAGGGAAGAAACCTGGAAGACAGTACTAACAGTAATTCAAAAACTCGGTATCCAGATCGACAAAGAACAGATAGATGAAGCCAACAGATTAGGGAAATATGCAACAAACAGGACAAGACCGATCATTTTAAAGCTAACATCGGGAAATAAAAAAATAGAGATTCTAAGTAAATCAAAAGAATTAAAAGGTACCGATATCTGGATAGAGGAAGATTACAGCAAGGAAATATTAGAAGAAAGAAAAACACTTATACCATACTTGAAAGAGGCCAGGAGCAAAGGCTGCAAGGCTTTTATAAAATATAATAAATTGATAGTTGATAACGAGATATTCCAAGGCAAAGATTTGAAAACGATACAAGAAAATCAAACTCAAAGTAACGATGAACACAACACAAACAAGAAAAGATCAACAGCAGATCGATCGCCCGATAACACCATTGCGTCGGAACAATTAAGTAAAAGAGCTAATAAAATCACAAAAAACCAATAAAAACAGATGAAAGCAATGATAATAAAAACGACAAAGGCGACGACAATGGACATGGTAAGGAAATTCAGCAGGAAAAATTAAGAGCGGAAAAATCTCATTGGAAAATAGGGACATGGAACGTCAGAAGCATAGCAGGCAAAGAAAATGAATTGAAAGAGGAGTTTGAAAAAATAGGATTAGATCTATTGGGTATAACTGAAACTAAATTGAAAGGAACAGGTGAAAAATTATTAGATGGAGGACATATGTTAATATATACTGGAGTAGACAAAACGCAAAGAGCACGAGAAGGTGTCGGTTGCATTATAAAGCGAGATATTCATAAATATGTAAAGAATTGGATGGGTATTTCAGAGAGGATTCTAAAAATAGAATTAGAACTGGATGGACAAAATGAAAATACAACAACCTTAATAGTGGTATATGGTCCAGGCGAAGATGAGCGGAAACAAGGAAAAGACAAGTTCTGGGAGCAGCTATCGGAATTAGTAGAAGATAACAACAATAGAATAATAATTATCGGCGACCTAAATGCAAGGGTCGGAAAGAAAGATGAAGAATCGGGTGGTACAATAGGGACTCACGGCGAAGACGTCAAAAATAACAACGGGAAAAGGTTAATCGACTTTTGTTTGACAAATAACTTGATTGTCACAAACACATTTTTCAAACACAAAGATATACACAAATTCACCAGAGTAGTTGAGACTCGAAACGAAAAATCAATTATAGACTACATCATAATTAACCAAAAATACAGGAAAGACATCCTAAATACGAGAGTCCGAAGAGGCGCAGAATTATTCACAGACCATTATTTAGTAACGTCAAAAATTAGAAAGAAAATAGTATCAATTGCAAGTAAGGTGAGTGTAACATATGAACCAGTACATAAAACAGTTATAAGAACCTACAAATTAAGAGATAGCGAAACAGCAAAGATATACAAAGATTTAACACAAAAGGAAATGGAAGCCATAATAACAAATGTGGATATTTACGATTTAGAGGACTTATGGGAGGAGTTCAAAAGTAGAATACTAGTTGTAGCAAGGAAGACATGCGGAATTTGTATTAACGATAAAACGAGGAAGAAAACAAACTGGTGGTCGGAAGCTATTAAAAAAGAAGTCAAAGAAAAGAAAAACAAATGGAAAAAATACTTAAAAAAAATGTCAAGCGAAAACTACAGCGAATACAAGGTACAAAGGACAAAGGTGAAAGAGATGGTTAAGGAAGCAAAGCAAACATCCTGGGAGAAATTTGGAGAGAAATTGGAAGAAGACAAACATGGCAACCAAAAGCTTTTCTACAAAACACTAAAAACAATCAGGAAAGGAAGAAATAAGAAAAATACATATCTTTTATCCAGAGATGGCAAACTGTTGACAGAGACAAAGGAAATAATGGAAAGGTGGAAACAACATTTCGAAGACATACTGACTGTACAACGAACGAACACGGTAGAAGAAACAGAAATCTCAGAAGCAGAACAAGAGCAATGTGAATATGTACAGTTCGAAATAGAAGATGTGAAAGCAGCAATAAAAATGTTGAAAAGAGGTAAAGCTGCAGGTCATGACCAAATAACAACAGAAATGCTGCACAACTTGGGACACACAGGCTTTGAAGTGTTAACAATTCTAATCAATAAAGCTGCAAAGGAACACCGAATTCCTAAAGATTGGGAGATAGGAATAATACTGCCTCTACACAAAAAAGGTAACAATAGAGACTGTAACAATTATAGAGGTATTACATTATTAAGCATTGTGTCAAAAGTATACGAAAAATTGTTAGACTGTAAATTAAAAACCAAAATTGAACATCAGCTGGAAGACTCACAGAGCGGATTTAGAAGAGGAAGAGGAGTACAAGACCACATATTTACCATAAAACAAATGATTGAGAAGTTTCATAATAGCAATATGTATGTAGCATTCATAGATTTGGAAAAAGCTTTCGACAGTATCTCAAGGAAGACGGTATGGAACAGTTTAAGAAACAGACGGGTCAACGAAGAACTAAGGAGCAGCATAGCCAGCTTATACCAATGCACCAGAAACTACATAAGAACAAATAATGCCGAATCTGAGCAGTTTCTAACTAGGGAAGGTTTAAGACAGGGAGGAGTTCTAAGCACCACCTTATTTAACCTTATACTAGACGATGTAATGAAGGAAGTTAAATCAAAAGCAAAGAAACTTCTGGTGGGCTACAGAAATCTGGAACCAACCTACATAACAGAATGTGCCTTCGCAGACGATCTAATGATATGTGCCAAGAATCAAACGGACCTGCAAAACAATTTAAATCTATGGTATGAAGCACTGAAGAAATACAACCTAAAAATTAATGCGAATAAAACAAAAATAATGGTGATCGGTAGAAACGAAGTCCAAACAGTTGTTAGTTTAAGCGATAAAGAATTAGAACAAACGGATAACTTCAAGTATCTAGGTGTCTTGATAAACAAAGACGGGAAGAACGAAGCGGAAATTAACAACAGGATAGAAAGCGCAACCAAGTTGTACTATTCATTAAGTAACACGCTTGTGAGGAAGAAAGAAGTGTCGACAAAAACAAAGCTGATAGTCTACAAAACCATATTCAAACCGATCCTAATCTATGGTTGTGAAAGCTGGGTACTCACGGAACAACAGAAGAGCAAAATACAAGCCATAGAAATGAAATTTCTAAGGGGCATAAAGGGCATCACAAAAAAAGACCGAGTGAGAAATGACGTTATTAGAAAGGAATTGGAGGTCGAGCCGATCATAAACAGTATAGAACGACAACAACTGAAGTGGTTTGGACATATGGTAAGAATGGACAACTCGAGACAAGTCAAGTTGATATGGCAAACCAAACCAAAAAATAGAAGATCTAGAGGCAGGCCTAGAAGGAAATGGGAAGATGTAATAGCTGGTATCCTGGGAAAAAGTAACAAGAGCTGGAAGGAAGGGAAAGAACTTGCACGAAATAGAAGAAACTGGGCGAAATTTGTGTATAAAAACGAATGAAATACTTAAGTACAAACCTTGTATGGACAAAACACCTTAACACCTTCGGGTATATTAAGGTTTATGATTATGATGATGATGATCATTTCTTATTTATCAAAATATAAGTTTATACTCGAGTTTCAGCACTTTACTGGTGCTAGACACTGTACGAAGCAATATAGTATAATGCACTATAGTTATATTTTAGTCTATTTCACGGTCATCTCACCTCTACATCATTATAATAAAGCTTTCAAACCATAACTATTGAAAAACTATGACTATTAAAAATAACACCCTAAAAATCAACTCACTCAAGCAGCAGCTAATAAAGTGTTAACAACAGAAAATATAGAACGATTATCCAAGTCAAAAGTGGAATTTTCGAATATAAGCCATCGATTTCTTCAGTTAGTGTTCCTGGTGAAGGATTTGAGTGTGTAAATGGACTATAGATCCATAGAACATGAGTATAAAATTGTTCAGCATCACCGAACATTTTTCGATGATCTGGATATTTGGATAGCTATTATTGTAGGTGTAATCACCTGTGATAGATACAACTTTGTGTGCATATTTTGGAATTGAAACAAACATCAAAGTCAATCAAAAACATCACAAATGAAAATTCAAAACACGAACAACTGTAACATAATCAATTTTCACTGTATATTTTCAAAGGAGGTTTCGTGGACAAAATTTGTTATTTCCAGACTAATTGAGAGATAGTGAACCCGATACTGTATCAAAGCCAAAACTTTGATAATGAAAGGAACATTCAATTGAATACAAAAAAAGTAGACATACACATTAAGCGCTACCAAAAAAAATAATAAAACGCATCGATCTAGTTATTTATGGTATCAGATTTAAACAAATACAACACAAACAAAGGGAGAAAACATCGAACACGTTCAAATCCAATGGACATCATTCAGTACCCGAATAAACAAAATACAGTTGAACTCCAATGACGTGTAACTGCATCGTAGATAACCATGAGCATTATATTCAGCTTTTATGTATTGATATTGATTTCCCATTTCATTTATATATTCAGTTCGTTTGACTAATTTACCGGCGAATATCTCTCTATGCGTACAATTTATATTTCTATAGATACGGTACAGAAAATCAATCCAGACCAATAGGTAAATGTTGAACGCGGGGATATTTACATTACGCCAGTTTGCCGGTCATATTTGGATAGGCGAGGAATACATTTTAACTCGTTCAGACTTAATAAGGATGAAGGTAAACTAAACAATCCACGCGTATTTGCAGTAGACGGTGAATAAATATAATGTATGAACTAGTAAGAACAGTGTTGTAACGTTGCTTTTGAATGAGTTGATGACGCTGTATCATTCCTTTGAGTGGCACTAATAAACCACAGACGACATTTATCGAAGTATTTGATAAAAGTTATCAGCTGACTGCTAAATAGTGGTTGTCATGTGTCATCTGTCACCCAAGTTATCGTTTTATCAAAGCCACATATCTAAATATTAATTGAAAATTGATAAAGTTGATAATAAGCGCGAATAATGAAATTCAAGAACCTAATATTGCTTTTGACATGAAACTAACATTCGAGACATCATGTCAATTCAAATTCAAAGAAAATCGTTATATACCAATACATTTTGGTCATAAAATGACCATATTGTAATACTCACATATTTGACATAACTTATTTCAACTCATAGATGAAACCTCAGGTTCTCAGTAGCGTCTCATGTACTATGAATACCAGCGTGCTTGTGAAGCTTTCCTTGTGACACCTGGGTAGTTATCAGGTGAGAAAGGTAACTGAAAATGAGAACTAACTAACTTTGTATGGCTGATTTTTATATATGTTTTGTAGAATATTTTTCTGACGTAGTATCCATAAGTGTCAGACACTTTCCATGGACCAGATCATTTGTCAGACGCTTTAAAGATCTGCAAAAAGAGCGATATTGTTCAACAAGCGTAATATTTGCCAAAACGAGCGTTAGCGAGTTCTGCAAATTACGCGAGTTGAACAATGTTGCTCTCTTCGTAACGTGTTTACGTACAACGTTTTATCTAATTCCGCGCTTTCATAATATTCAATAAAATCTTCAATTACAATGATAATATTAAAGTGGATTCAAATGGTGTTAGAGGTATTGTTACTTTGAAGTATTCACCCCAAAAAATTGACTCATTTTAAATAACTGTGTCCTGAATAATGTTGTTTTTAATGATTATAAATCTTAAAATAATATTGAATTAAAATAATGGGGTAATTGTCAGTTTAAATCATGAAATAATCGTCAGTTTTGACAGTACCTAATTAATAAATCATCCTTTGAAACTCATGTGGTATTTTTATGTTGAAACTGAAACAGTTACGTAAAGTTTTTACATAACTACTTCTCATAACTGATATATATGAAGGTTATGAAAAATGTGACGTTACCTAACGTCAAGGAGTTACTTAAAGTGTCACATTTGATAGCAGAATTGGATAAAATAATATAAACCTCACTCAATTCTACACAAGAACTCAGTGTTTTAATGTCCACTTAAATATCCTCCTTATTAAGTATTATCATTAAGCGATGTTAACTTGTAGAATAACGTCACATGTTATAGTATTTTCAAAATGGCAGAGTTAACTTTGTCGAGTGGAAGAGGTATCGAATTAAAGTTAACTTTATGGAAAAACCATGTTTTCGTGATTTCCTAGTTGCTCTGTTCAGTCAGTTCTGTCAACAATTTATAACCTTAATTAATTATATGGTGAATATTTTGATTGCTTTTACTTTGTTTTCTTTGAATTTTGCAATGTTAACAAACGATATCCAAGATATTTTTGAAGAACTTTTAACCGACGATGAAGAAGATGCTATGAATATTGTTGAAGGCCCTCGGCGACAAAGGATATTTAGGAATCAGCTGGACCATTTCACTTTGTGGCACGAAATAGAAGACTAATAGACTAATAATAGAAGATATTCAATTTTCTCATTGGAAAAGTTTATGACTCGTCTATCCATTTAGACAGGAACAAATAAAATAAAAATTCGACACTGGGAACAAAATAGCTTATACACAGACATATCAAAACTGGACCATAAAACCAAAAAAAAGGCGGTAGAGAATATTTCTCTAGGCCTCAGGCTATTCTTCTTTTTATTTTTCTTCTATTTTTTTGAAAATAAAACTTTTATAAAACTGACATTTTAAAACCTGAAGTTAACTTGTTTGTTAAATACAAAGTTAACTTCAATACCTTATAATATCCGCCCTAAGTGACTTAACGTGAAGGATTATTTTTAAGTCATGATAACACAGTTGTTTCATGTTTCTTACATAGGTAGGTATGAAATAAAATTTGGGAAAATAATTCAAGAAAACTCAAATATATGAATTATCAATCACACATAGTAGTATAACTTCTTCATAGATTGCCGCCTGGATTCACTTTTTATAATAAACGGTATAACAGTTGATATTCTATGTTCTCGTCAAAAATCTTAGAACCTAGCAGGTTCTTCCTAAGTTTATGGACTGGAAATGTATATATTGTATTAAAACTGTCGATAAAACGATAGAATCGCCTGCGACACCGCCAGATATATCGTCAGCACTAATTCAAATTATTTCTAAACAAAGTGGCATCGTTTGTCTCGTTGCACGACCAAATGGATGTCGCTTTGCTTAATTAAGGCACGGACAAGAAATTGCATCGAAATCGTTGCCGACATCAGCTATACGTTTCGAATCCAATATGATTTCAATTAAAATTCAGTTATACAAGAAACGTCCTACTCTACAGCAATTACTGGAGATTAGGGATAGATCGAGATGGATTCCAATACACTTTTTGTTTGATATATTTAATTGAGATCAAACACAAATTCGTCAATTCTTTCATAAACTGTACATAAATACTGGGTGAACCGATTGCTCCTTTTTTCCCAATCCACCAAATATAAGCTTCGGTATATAATTCACGAATGTTCGATAAAGCAAATCTGCATCATAAGGACTTATCATTATTAATCCCAGAAGGGACACTAATTAACATTTCCATTAGAAATACATTGTACCTATGGTGAGCTATTTCGGTCTGACATTTATGACAGTTTCGACACCCAAAATGCACTAAGATACCGGTAGGAATAAGTTACACTGGAAAAAAGAGTTGTACAGCTTAAATAACTAAACTATACAGGGTGTCCCAAGACGAGTTAAGACTATCTGTATATGGCAAAATACTTATAGTGAAATCATGAAAAATTCTACGTTTGAGTTTTCGGATACGATCTTTTTAACCAAAATATTTTCAAAGATGGCAGACTTCCGGTTCTACCGGATGTCGACTGCAACTTTGTTATTTTGAAAAGAACACCCTGTGTATTAATACATTTTTGAAATCTGCGTAAAAGATTAGTAAGGTTTTGTCTGAAAACTTTTTTTGAAAAATGCATACTTTTCGAGATTGATTTTTTTGTAAAAAATTTGACCGTTGCAGACCCTTGTAAATTAGTATTTTACGAGCATATCCTTGAGAATATGAAAATGGTTTCTCTTCGGTTACTTTCAGCAAGGTCAGACGTTTTTGAATCTTTGTTGAAACAATTTCCATTTTATACAGGGTGTGTATAAAAAGTGTTCAAAGTTTAACTTCATAAATATCAAATTTATTCATTTTCCTAAATAGAACCACCCGGTTTTTTCCATTCTAATGCATTCAGTGGTGAAAAATAAGGCAAATTCATGTATACTCTCCTATACCTGCACCTTATCCAGATATTAAATGTTTTCTGTACATTTTTAGAGATGAATGCATTGAAATAGAAAAAATCGGGTGATTCTATTTGAGAAAATAAAGAAATTTGATATTTATGAAGTTAAGCTTTGAACTTTTTCTATACACACCCTGTATAAAATGAAAAAATTTTCAACATAGATTTAACCTTGACCTTGCTTAAAGCAACCGAACAGAAACCATTTTCATATCTTTAAGGGTATCCTCTTAAAAAAACAATTTGTTGGAGTCTGCAACCGTCAAATTTTTTACAAGAAAATTAGTAGCTCAAAAAATATGCATTTTTCGAAAAAAGTTTCCAGACAAAAGTATACCAAAATTTCACGTAGATTTTAAAAATGTATGGATATAGGGTGTTCCTTTTGAAATAACAAAGTTACAGCAGTTTCCTCCTCTAGGTAACAAAATCATGACTTCGTCTGTCAACCCCATTAGCTTCGCGTGCCTGTTAGGCTCACAGTGCCTGTTAACATACCTTCTATGGCTTTGACAGTTGGCGAACGTCCTCCGATGAACTGTTTCGCCTCTCTCTGTCCTGGTGAGATTACACACCATTCTAGAGATTTTTGTGCCACCCACTTCCTTGTGGCAACCATAATCAATAACCACCCAGTAATCGAAGCTTCGTCCAATAAGAACGAAGCTGTTGCTTTGGTATGAGTAAGCTATACACCATTCCAGAGTACCTGACTTTTACAGGTAGGTCATATTGTTCTGGAATACAACCGATTAGTTGAAACTGAAGCTTGTGTGTTTTGGCATGTGATGTAAGTCAGTTGATTGTCAGACAGACTGTGTAAAACAATGTCAATGTAATATAATATATTTCATTCAAATAATAAAAATTTCAAAAATAGCACATGGCGCAGTCGGTAAATTGTCTCTTAATTGATTCAAATGTCAATTAAAATCTCAGATGACAAAAAAAAATCAATCAACAGAGGAGTGATTCGAGCAATAGACTCCTATAGATCAATCGAAGAGGTGACTCTTAGGGTTAAGACAGCCGGAAAGCGGAAAAAGATTCCTCATCTCCCGCCTCCCACACTCAAAAACACTACAAAACAATGGCATTTTAGATAATCTCAAGAATTATGACTTATTAAAGTTGTTGAAACAATTTTATAGAATATGACATATGCCCTCCAGAACAAGATGGCCGACCTGTCAGTGACGGCATTCTGGAATAGCCCATTCTGTGGTATTAGTAAATCCCAACGAGGTAAAAAAGAAAGAGGAGAGAGCATAACAGTATAAAGAATCATCGACCAAAGTGGCTTCTGAATATGGCCGACTTCCGTGAACAAACCAGAGGCGTACATTGAATTATTTAATTAGGGGAAACAAAAAACTCTTATATGCATCTTTTTATGGAGGTACTTTTTGTTGTTGGAGAATCGATACCATATTGATACCAAACTTTATAACACTATTGTTTAACTCAATATCAACTTAAATTTATACTTATACTCATAAATAACCTTCCTAATACTGAAAATCACTATTTTTTTAACGTGGCTTTTCAATTTGACACATTTCACTATATCAAGGTTATCTATGTTGACACAAGAATTGATGACTAATGTCACTGATGTGGCTTCTCGATATGGCAACTTCCGTCGAAAGTTGGTTAAATCACTAACACGCTTAACTTCCCTCCTTTCTCTGTTACCTCGTTGGTAAATCCCAATCAAATTTCGTGAAGTGTTATCCATACTCCGAAGTTTGGCAACTCTGGTAATGTCCTGTGTAGCTTAGCAGTCCACATGAAAATAATTCCTGATTTATATCAGGATTAGCACATTGAGGAGTCTAGTTAAATGCTGGGTGCTAAAGCTCCTACGAAAACTGTGGATTTAACTGAAATAGTTTCGCGTAAAACTATGATCAGGTCTAAAAATTGCATGGTAAAAACTATTTTTTATTTTCGGTAAATAAAAATTCTTATGATCATCAGTAACATAAAGAAGGTTTCAAAAGTGGAAATAGTATGACAAGTTATGAATGATGGTGGTTAATAATCTCTAAGGGATGATATGAAGGAAGAGAAGGCTGAAAAAAATTTGTTATAAGCAAAACGTCTCATAATTTGGTAGGGGCAATCACCTCATCCCGAATTATTTTGCATGAATCTAGCAACATACTATAATATTGAGTTATTTCAAGTGTACCAATTGATAAGGATGTTCTTCGTTATAAAACTATTTATTGATTGATTATTTTTGTAGTTGGATTAAATTTTGTCTCTAAAATATATAACCGACAACAATTAGTAACAGACAAATTTAACACCTTCCCTACGTGCGTGTTAAGTTTATGCAGAGCGGTCGAGGATTTACAGTACTAATCAATATTGAAGAGTAGGTAGACAGAAACGTCGGCTTTACATTTTACTCACTGTGTTTCGACCGAAGTTGTTGATTCGCGTTGTTTAATGAGCGAGAATTATGCTTTATCCGTTTCTCTTCTGGTTCGATGCACAGTTGTGTTTCGTTGACGGTACAAATTTAAATTTAAACGCGGTAATTACTGGTAATTCAATCTATCTAACCCAATTACCATCGTCATGTTGCCGGTATTGTCGAATTGTTAAGAATTGATGCGAGAAATGAGTCGCTTTTATCTTATGTTTGTTGAAAACTTCTGAAGGTAGACGGTTATAAGAAATGTTATTAAGTTTATTGGCTATTTAAAATTCCTAATGTGATCCATTACAATGAAGATAATTTAATTTTCATTATCTGATAGTTTAATTATTGAATTTAACGAGTGCTTGCTTCCTATTATAAGCGATCACAATGTTTTCCCATATTTTCCTTCAATCGTATGCCTATAGACGGAGGAATAATGAAAAATATAAAAAATGAAGTGTGGTATAAAGAAAGATAGGAAAAATTTTATTGATATTTACAAATATACAATATCATGACAGTTGCTTATGTAGACTCCGTTTCACATGAGAAGAATCCAATTGAAGTTTGCCAACTGTCCTGCACAAAAACCAAAATCGGTCCTGTTAATCTATGTCGCGGGGTAGCGACCGTTCCATGCCATTGGCGTTATAAACGATGTTTCATGCCGACAGCTACTTCATTATTGACAGTTGATGTTGTAATTGAAGCAATCAGTTACTGTTATTGTTGAATATTTTTGATTTTATAATATTTTGAACCATTTAGCTAGTTTATCTGTGAGTGTTGTGTGGTTTATATAATCTAAGACCATGTCTCCTAAAAAACTTGTTGGTGTCAGAGCAAAAATTATTGACACTTAAGTCTGACAAGTTCTTATTTTGTGTCAAACTACGAAATTCAAAAGCGTCACACTGATGATTTGAAGCCAAATGTCAATATTACGCGCATACGACTGATGCAACTTCAAGTGGGTCACTCCCAAGTGAAACGGATTCTAAATAAAAAACACAATAATAATATGGTTAGACACGTCAAAACACTGAAAATTGAAAATTAATTAGGTGTGAAACAAAAATATCATATTTTCAAGCGATAGTTAGTGGTGGGCTAAATCATAGTAAATAGGGCATGTCCACGTGACGTCACAAGCTATTTTGATAACAGCCTGGTGGCGTTCAGAGCTCGTAGTACTTAATAGTGAGGTTATGCTGATTTATAATGATAGATCGTGTTAAGTTTAGTTGGTTTCGCTTCAATGTACTTTTAAAGTTATTTCAATTGTTGAGCTTGCATATTTAATAATATATAATATAGGTTAATGGTTGTTTGTAGTTTGATAATTATTATTGATTGTGTTTATTGTTCATTGTTTTACCACCAAGGTATTGTCAACTGTCAACTGTGTGGACATGCCCCATACCAAGCAAAGTTTCAACGCATTTAGAATAGGTTCTGTCATATTTTATCATCTATAGCACACAATGTAATTCAAATGTCATAGAACCTAACCTGAATTTTTCAGCATATCGGAATACATTTCTCTGTTTAAATATTCTGGATGAACAAGGGACCAATCATTGGATCTCCTGACGTTTAATTTCTTAAAGTGTGGTGTATTTCAAATAGCTGTGGATTTTTATAACACCTATAACGACAGTTTTGCTCATTTGACGGGCAGTGTATTTAAGTACCTTAAAAAAAAACTGGTAACACAAAAAGAAAGTTCTACCACTTCAACATTTTAATAAAACTAACTAAACATAACCTTACAATTCAAAATTTCTGATCTCCTTCGACAGGAGGTCTGGAGTAATAGTTTTCAAAATCTTCATATATATCCTCGCCTTCAACTTTTCCATTTTCTCTGTGAACAGTATTCTGAACAACTTGAACAGTTGGTATGGACTTGAACTGATTTTGATTATTTTTCAAGACAGCTAATTCGAAGTTCCTTTGGATGCACTTAAGAGTCATAGCACTACTCAAACAATTCAGCATATAATACTTCCCGTCTCCAGGAATCCTTTTTAAAGTGAGATAATTAACAACGCAGTTATAAACAGCCCATAGTAAACTACATATCACATAAGTTATTAGAACCGCAATAATACCCTCACCGTCCATATTTAACTCTGTTCAATCAACGATTGTGATGCACTATCTAACATCGTTTTCTTGATACACTTACACAAAAGTATCGATCCCTTATGTCAAACGGAACTAAATAGAATACGTCTTGAATTGTGTGTCTATAGTTATTTAAACATAATATAGCTTATCTGATAAGAGCAGTAATAAAAGAATTAGATACTGTTGGGAAATAATCAATAATAAAATTTTATTAGTATATATGTGGGGATAAAACATTAACAAAAAATAAAAATTCGCAAGAGATCATAGATAAAAAGCATCATAGTGTTAATTGTGCCTTACATAAATTAGCGAAAGAATTAGCAAAAAAGAAAGACTGAAACAACTTTTTGGGTACCGCAATACTTTAGTTATATAATATAGTGAAGGGAGAAGATAGGTGAAACCCTTTGGCTCATAAACTCGAGAGAACTAACTCAGGACAAAGGGTCTGTGAAGCAAATCACACAGGAATGAGATGCTAGATTTAAGGTAGGTAAGCTTGGCGCTCAGGTTCAAGATGTGCTTCTTACCAAAAACACAGTAAAATCCTCAATAAACATGGACAGGTCTGGCACTGGAGTTTATTGCAACTTAACTGTAATTCAGACAGAGTAGGGCTGCTGGAAAACACAGAGTGTCGTGCTTAGAAAATGGATCGGTTGAACAAAATTCTGTGCTAAAGTGTGGCAGCTAAGCGAATCAGATCCTGGGAGTTCCGTTTGTGCAGTCTCTGGGCATAGATATGCTAACCTCTTCACATATTACTTGGGAAGATTGAGCCTAATGGTCGCAATGCACGAATCTGAAACGACCACAGAAAACAAATCAATAAACTGCATAAGCCAGAGTGATACTGCATAGGAATTTTTTGGACAGTTTTGTCAGGACTCCGCTGTATGGAGGGGTACCAAGGTGGGATCACTTCAAACTTAGTTCGAATTGAATGGAAACTTTAAAGCTGTTACCTAATAATATATAACTGTTTTTCCTGTCAGAGAGTATATAGGATGCTGGTGACAGAGGCGGCTAGTGCATAATCTCTGCAGTGCTGTAGAGCTCCCAAAAAATCTTTTTATTAACCAAAATATTTTTTTAACAAATGGTTATAAGTTATACTTATAAGCCAGAGCTTGAATATCAAACCAAATACGTGAGTGAAGTTCACGACACTATTTCGCGCGATCGTTGATATGTTATATATAACGTGCTCTTAATTTTTTTCCTGGAAACATAATTACCGAATTTTATCATATATTTAGAGATAATTAAAATTACTTTATCACAAATGGATTATCACTACTTAATTATTCATTATCAATAATTTCAAAAAATACATTTCAACTAGTGATAACATAAAATTGATGCTGAGACTATCAAATAAAACAACATGCATAACGGATTAATAACTTCACTACTGTACATACTGTGTATATTTTATGTGATTCGTTTCTTGATTGACGTTATACAAAATTACCATACACTCCGAAGAATTCAGAGTAGGCATAAGAAAGGCAAGTGCTACATTTTTAATTGCTTGAGTAATTCTATGACAACAAAACATGTTTTCCAATATTTTGAAAAAGAGATTAAAATCATGAACATTATCCGAAGGCAACAACCAGTATATTGGATTCGGACTGAGGGAAAGGAAAAACACGAAGAAGAAGCTGTTTATGACGATATTTATTCGTCCAATAGCATGACTATTTCTGAATTTTCAATGCCTTTCTAAGGTATTTATTGCTTATTAGAATAAATAATATACTCTCTTCTACTTCCATCACTAAAACCGCATCCAAAACACGGGTTTGACATTCGCAAAACGTATGTTTAATATTCCGTGATGATTTTGTAGTGCTGTCATTCGATTTTCCAGTGACAGTCAGACAGACGGTCATTGCCTGTCATCTTGTGAATATAATATTTTATAATATAATATAATATAATATAATATAATATAATATAATATAATA
>CAJUYI010001015.1:0-12093 GCA_910591695.1 Galerucella pusilla | reverse complement strand
AGAGAAGAGAAGAGAAGAGAAGAGAAGAGAAGAGAAGAGAAGAGAAGAGAATAGTGATGTGTAATTTTTTAAATCCATAATATAGAATCTGAGTAAACATGTTTATTTTTGTAACCAAAGCTCATTTTAGTTTTCCACTTCTGACGAGTGAGTATATTGTGGCTGATTCGTTACACAGAATGCAATAATTTTCACTTCATCAGCAGCACTTACATTCTGTAAAAGTTTTTCAGACTCGAATGTACTTATTTGATGGGAGTTTTAACTTTCTGCAAACTAATTTCTGTTAGTTCGTTAGTGAAACGAGAAAGCAGATCTAATTAACGGGCATTCAGAAAAATATCAAATCGGAGATATTTAAAAGTTTTGCTACAACTCGAGAAAAGTCATTAGTTTACTTATAGTACGAGGTAAATTGTTTCCTTTTTGACATATTAATCGTAATAGAACATTTCCAGTGCAAGGGAAGACTGCTATCACTACACCAATTTATAAATCTGGTGGAAAAATTAATAAAGAAAATTATCGACCTATCTCGATAATGTGTACTCCATCTAAACTATTTGAGCAAATTATATATATCAAATTATATAACTATATAGAAAAGTATATAGTATCCCAACAGCATGGCTTTATAAATCTATTAACACAAATTTGTTATTATTCGGAAATCAAGCACACGAAACATTAGGTGTTAAATCACAAATGGACACGATCTATACTGATTTTCGGAAAGCGTTCGATCGCGTAAATCATGATGATCATGATGTGCTGTTGAAAAAACTAGTAAGTTACGGGTTAAATGCTGACTTTATCGTATTAATTGGAAGCTATTCAGAAAAAAGAAAATTCGTCGTCAGACATAATGGAAATGTTACTGGGAAATACCATGCAAATTCCGGAGTGCTGCAAGGTTCCAATCTTGGTCCTCTCTTATTCATTATATTCATCAATGATTTACCTTCTGTTCTTAACAATACTATGAGCCTATTGTTTGCAGATGATCTTAAAATTTTCAGAAGAATAAACTCAGTCAGAGACCGTGTTATGCTACAAAAGGATATACACAATATTTATGAATGGAGTGAAATTGACAAATTGCATTTTAATATTAGTAAATGTAGGGTGATGAGTATTACTCGATCTAAAGATCCCATTTTATTTGACTACGAGATGGGAGGAGATGCGTTGATAAGATGTACAGAAACTAAAGATCGGGGCGTAACGTACAGTAACGTCTTTTCTTGTGCTACACATCTGAAAATATAGTTTCGGCTGCCAATAAATTATTAGGGTTTGTAATGAGACAAACGGCAAACTTTAATGATATCAACACTATAAAATCCCTCTACTTTGCTCTAGTAAGACCTGAATTAGAATTTGCTTACTATAAGAAATATCGTACCTGGCCGGACTATAATAGAGTTAGATCAAGTCATTTGAGATATCAGTTCAAAACTTTATCGCTAGAGCAAAGAAGAACATTATCTGCTGTTATGCTCTTGTACAAAGTTCTTGATGGTAAAATTAACTGCCCTAAAATTCTTTCATCTATTCCATTTAATGTTCCTGGACGTCGCACTCGCACAATGAAAATGTTCCATATACCAAATGTATTTTTAACCGTTAGGGACCCTCTTATAACTATTATGAAAATAATAAATAATTTCAACGTATTAGTAGATATTGATTGGAGTTTGACTGAAAAAGTTTTTCACAATATTATACTAGGGCATATATTGAATACATCAATATAAATTTGACTATTGCAAAGCTGTTTGAACCTCTGCAATTCACAAAATTCGTTTATACAATCCATACTTGGGATATGTTATTGCCATTATTAATTTGTTAATGTGAATTTAAACATTATTGACCATGTAATTAGGCCTTTAGGCCTGTTTGGTTATAAATAAATAAATAAATAAATAAATGATTGCCTTCTACTGAACTTACTATAAAAAAATACCATGGGGTATTTTTAGCTATTATCACTTTTTTTATTTGAAAGGTGGGAAAAATGCTTTATGCACACCTCCGTTCTTCAAGGCCTTGTGGGACTCATGTTACCCACTAAAAACCCACCTTCAAGCTCGTCCGTACATCCCAACCTGGAATTGCCTCAACGGCATAGCTTCAGGAGGAGGTAGGTATACGCGTTCCACCCGACTACGAGGACACTCTCTTCCCCTCGTCTGTTAGCTTCCTTTCCAAGACTTCCGTTATGAAACCAAGTCCTTTTTCCCAATTGTCCCTACCTTCCACCATCTATTCTACTTAACACTGGCTATTAAAAATCGAGACTCCTTATGAAATGTTCAAGGCATTTTATTTAACATTGACATCTTGGAAATTCATTTGAAAGCTTTTTTTCATTGTAGGTTATCGTCAAAGGATATTTAATTATTTTTTTTTCATTTTCCTTCGTAACCGAAATAACCTTTGTAACCATTTAAAAAGAATTCCGTTTGCCGTACTCAATACATTTCACGTAGGTATATATGCATATTATGTAATAGATGCGGATGATTTCATAATTACATCCCTGATTTCCTCAAGCTATTTTCAACTAGGTACGTAATTCAAAATTAATTTTGTAATGTTTTAATCAAAACTGAATATCTAACTAAATGGATAGTTTCAATATTAACCCAGTTGAAGTGTTATCGGGTTACCTTCTCTAAAAGCTACGCGAAGCTCTCCAGTTTAAATCTAAAATAACAATGGGGAATTTCAGAGGCTTGGATTTTAAATATATTCAGAAATACGTAGTAGGTATCTCATGAGAGGAAACAGTAGGATTCTGATTAAAGATTTTTCATAAATAATGATAAGAATCTATGATCCATGTTTTTCTCTTCAAAGTTTTCAGATCGTTTTATTCAAAACGTATTGAGAGTAAAAATAAGTAGATAGAATAAAATACATAAATGCTGGAAATGATCGCCTCTAGCTGAAATACATGATCGTAGTCTACGTCTCATGCATCGATGCTCTGACATCTGAGGTATATTATTTCTTCTTATTTTTCTTGTTTAAGGTTTAATTCTGGAGATCGAGGCCTAAATAGCACAAAGTGATACTATGGATGTCCGATGGACGTAGTATGTTCATCGACTGATGTATGTCCATTTTTTCTTTATATCTGCGAAATATAGTCAACCATTCTGGTTTGTAATTAGGAGAATCAAAAGGTATCACTTGTAGACCGTTACAGAATTATGGTCTCAGAGTTTCTGGACGGATGATATTTACCTTGTACTGATGAGATGCAGATATGCCAAAACCGCGGTCTACCTACAGGTGATATTGTCCCTTCAAATTACAAACCAGAATGGATGGTTTTATCTAGCAGATATATCTACCGACATTTCATTTAACTTAAAAGTGTAATCCAATATCCTTCGTGGCATATATAGTTAGGGATGTAGTTGTTGCTTCTTAGTGAGTGGTCTGCTTTTTGGAAAAAGTCATTTCCAAATTTGTGAGGCGTTATAATAGTATTGTTTCAATTCTCTATGTACTTTTTGAAACTATATTCTCCTCGCTTACGTCAACTGACTTCTAATCACCATACCTGATTGAGGCTTTGACACCGCCGGTCTCTACCAACTTAACACCCCTCCACAAACAGCACGGCACTGTCGCTGGGAGTACCTAAATCCATTAAAAAGCTATTGACAACCATATTAGAACGGAAATCCTAGAGAGACTACCTTTCCACCCATGCTTACTGGGCAGGCAGATCTACGGAGATTGCACTGGTACAACTGACGGAGGATATCCGAGGTGCTCTAGACAGTCTAGACAACCAAGAAACTGTATGAGCATTTTTGGACATAGAAGGAGCTTTTGACAATACTCCACATAAGGCTGTTAAAAGAGCATTCAACAGAAGAGGTGTAGACAGCACAACATCCAAATGGATGTCGGAACTGCTCACCACAAGAGTAGCAGAAACGAGGACGAGCAAAGACTTTGTCTCCATCTGCACTACCAGAGGATGCCCACAGGGAGGAGTAGAATCCCCATTAACGTAGAGTCTGACGGTAGACGAGCTCCTGTGTGGTTTGACGGATATCGGAATATCAATATTGTCATAACAGCCAGGGGGAAATTCGAAAAGACCGTTAGTGATATTGTCCAAAAAGGTCCGAACTATACAAATAGCTGGTGTAGGCAAGTGGGACTTAGCATCAACCCCACTAAAACCATCTTGATAGCGCCTTCACTAAGAAAAGAAAACTCAACCTCAAAACTTGATGGGAATTATGGGAACGAGATTAAATGGAGACAAGAAGTCAAGTATCTAGGTTTAACTCTAGACAGTAAACTGTGGAACAAACACGAGAAGAAGATTACCTACATACAAGGCAGAAATGGCTCTAATGGTGTGCTGAAATCTTGCAGGAATAACCTGGGGTTGTGGCACAAAAATCCTAAGCTTGATGTACACTGCCATATAGAGACCAATCATCACTTATGGAGCCATTGCATGGAGTAGTAGAGCTAGCCTATTGACGATTAGAGAAAACCTCTCCAAAATTCAAAGACTAGAGATTTTGTGGCATGGAAGAAGAAACCTCTATCCAAATACTTTCCAACTGCACAGCACTTCAGATTACTGGATAAAAGAGGAACAATTACCTAAAAGTTTAAGCCTACAGATATCCTGAAATTCCTCCTCGACATTATATTGTATATATGTAAATTTTAACAAATTAAACTGTTTTATTCCAACATTTAATATACAATAGTTGATAATAATGAATGACTCTATTGGAAACAATACCGTGTATGGCATGTACACTTGAATTTAATACATTTTGCAATAACCATAACCAACAGGTATTTTAGTCATAATAAAACAGCCATTTCTGCAGCACATTATCATATTCATTTAAATGGGTGCACGTTTTAGAAACCTCGCTTTATCCATTCACTAACTAGGTACATGTCCCTATCTCATATTTTATCTAAAACTACATTATGCATTTGCATGTTATAATTGTAAAACACAATCTGCATGGACTGCTGATATACTGTACTTGTAACCTCGGAGTAATATATTTTGTCTAGTTTTTCGTTTTATTGTTCGAATTATGCAGTCAGGTAATGTCTAAAAATTTTAACCACAATTTAAATATACCGGCCATCATATAACACATCTCGAACTGGCGGTATCAATGTGTGAGAATATCAATCTAAAGTTTTAGTTTGATGTATCGATATGAGAGCAGCCAACTTATTCTCTCTTCTTCATGTTCTGTTAAACCAAGCTGTTTTTTTTTTTACATCATCCAATGCTGAACTTCCAAAATGATCAGAGCTCCTTTTTCGTGCTGTCTATACATTTTGGATGCGTTTGGAGAGGAAAAATATGTTTGCTCATATGTATATACACACTCACAAACCAAGTACTTAGATAGGTACTATACTAATACCATTTCTTTAGGTACTAATATATTGAAAATTTAATTGAGAAACTGTCGACAAAAGACGTGTGAATAAAGTCGGTAGAAGAATTCTGTAATGTTCAGTCCTAGTATAGGTACAGGATGCTTCCAACAATAACTCATTTTGTTAAATCATGATAAATATTATACTGGTCAAAATAGTAACTCTCCCTTTTTCTTCGCTGTAGTTGTCCAAAAACAAGTTCTTACTAGGTGATTAGGCTCAAATATATTTAGGTAAAAGCGAATTTCAGTGGATAGTTGAAGATCATGTTATTTATTTATCTACCTCACACTTACCTACTTACAATATATTTATGTCTGTTGGAAAATCAATGGATTGAATTTCATTACATTGGAACGAATTGGAATAATCACGCGTTTGGGTTGTGCTCAACAGCCCGGGCATGGGACTGAATGTTTGTACCATTACCCATGTTATCTACTTCCATTCCAGAAGCTTCGTGTGTTCCATATAAGTAGGCCACTAGTTTGACGTGGGATTTTGAATAGTTGTAGGTAATGGTTGTCTTTGTAAGTTCTCACAGAAGCAAAGTTTGTGAGTAGATGTTTCATCATATAGTTGGGTTACCTCAGGATGTAGTGTCCAATCGCCCATTTGTATTCAAATGTGACGTACTCAGATTCAACAGCTTGGTTGAGAGTTCCTTATTGTGTACTTTGTATGGAGATGACCTTGTGTCTATCTCCATTTGAATTGAATCTAATTATAATGCCAATAATTCTATAGAATACTTTTCTATGATTATGGCTTTTGCAAGACAAACATTGAAAAAATAGTATCATAGTGTATCACATCACACTTTCAGGTTTTTTATTTTTTTTTAGGTTTAACCTCCAGTTTAGTCAAAACTCCAATGGATTTTGCCAGAGCCATCGTATTTTACTCCAGACCAGCCCTGTATCATTGTTAAAACTCACTAAATACGTCTAAAACATTACTAATGCCATCTGTGGAACTTTATTCAATACTCTCAAACTAGAATTGTGATGCCCTACAAATGATTTGGGCGGTAATTCCAGGCTTTCAGTCATCGGCTGCACCTGAGTTTTCAGGCTTTTAGTGCTCTTGGTTGTCCTATTTATTCGAAAAGACTGTTTGTCTGTGTGCACATCCGACAGACAGACTTATCCCTTTCCTTATTTGACTCGTATGCCCGTATTCCTAAACGCCCAATAAGAGTTATTGGTCCCATAAAACCGCTATTGGTTCAATAAAATCGTTTTCCGCATTCAGAAAGGACCCGGTAAACTTATTGGTTCAATAGCGCTATTGGTTCCATAAATACGGCCGAATCGTGTGTTTTCGTATTCCCAAACGTTCAATAGGCCTTATTGGTTCCATATATCGACCCATAAGTTATAAATCGGAAATTCCCCGAATATTGACGCTATAGGACCATTAGCGGTAATGTTGGAGTAGATGAAGTTACAGTTTTGATGTTTTTTGTACGGTACTGTGCTGAAATCAATCGAATAAATTAATTATCCAAGATAAGTAAATTGACAGAATCAGATGGTTATAATGTACTATTTGATCTTGATCGCTACTAATTGTAATCATAACCTGAAAAATATGTGCATAAATACTAAAATTCCTGTGTTTGCAAATATTATACCATGCCTGAGTGGGAAACAATATATTTCATATGACCATGATGCTTTGGAATCATCAATGGATATTTATATACAGTTTCAACTTAACTATTATTTTTTTTTTACAGATGGACTATCTTTCACCAAGATTTTCTACCCGCTTATTAGAGGGTTCGTCATCTTCAGAAGATGAGGTTGAACCTAAGGCAAGAAAGTACAAGCGGTCAGATTATTTCACCCAATTAAATGAAGCCGATTTCAAAAGGCGCTTTCGAATTTCGAAGCAGTCTGCTAGGCGGATAGTTGATGTTATTGAACGCAAGTTGGAAAAACCTACGAAGAGAAATGGTGTTATCAGCCCCACGATGCAAATGCTAATTGCATTACTGTTTCGTGCAACAGGGTGTTTTCAATTGGTAACTGGATACTTCTTCAGTGTGTCCCAGCCAACAGTGTCAAGGATAGTGAAAAAGGTGTCTCTTGCTATTGGACAATCACAGAGACAATTTATTACCACTATACTGAAGACCTTGAAGTAGCAGCAGAAGATTACTTCAACATTAAAGGTTTTTCTCGTGTCATAGGTGCAATAAATTGTACACATGTCAAAATAACCTCACCTGGTGGCGAAAATGGAGAAGTATTCAGGAATTGAAAAGGATATTTTAGTATTATTGTCCAAATGGTTTGCGATGCAAAATTATAGATCTGGAATGTTGTTGCAAAATGACCAGGCTCAATACATGATTCCTGAGATAGTTGCTATTTAATTTCAATTGAAAACTTCATTTTATTAATGATATCTGGGAATTATTATTTAGTCTTTTCACAATGGCATATAACTCAGCCCTTTCGTCTTCCGTGTAATTACGGAAACGCTTCCTCTTGGTTTTTTCTTCCATTGCACAATTAAATTAACAAACTGAACCAGGGAACAATCGAATGGAAATGACAAAATGAATTATTAGTTTGAGGTTATTGTATATCGCTAAAAGCGCAAGCGCAATGGTTAAATTTCATTGTTACACATCGAAGATATTGGAACTTCCCTAGATTTTATGAAGTCCATAGATAATGATTGTATAAATCGACCTATAGTTATCGACTTCATAAATGAGCGATAGGAACAGTTATAAAACCAATAAATTGTATCAAACCAATAGTTATAGACCAACTTATGGATGCTTTAGGAATACAGGCATTAGTATTTTTTTGCCAGAAGTTTGCTGCTTTCAATGATTTCAAAATATGAATTTTCAATTATATAAAGACACAAAAAAAGGTGATAGTTGGAAGCGTGACGTGAAAAAAAAAACAATGCACAATTGGAAGTTTTATTGACAGTAAAGTACAAAAATTAAAAATCCATAAGTACTATATATTTTTTTTAATCTAATATTGTATCATTTTCCATGTTTTAATTATTCTGGATGCTTTATTTTTATCATAATCTTAAAATTAATGAGTAATTTACTGTTTACTGATAACTAAAATATGAATCACCTTCATGAGACGCCTATGTCAACAGTGATGTTCAGCACCAACAATAAATATTAAAAAGAAATATTTCATTAAAAAAGTTTTGTATATAAAATAAATTCCATCTACGACCACCTTCGAAATTAGGCATTTACGAACCAAAAAAAATGTGTTGTAAAAAAAATGTTGTAAATTATACAGATATTTAACAATAAAATTATAATCTATTTACAAGGAAATGAAATGAATTTGTCTAAATATGGGATTATCTGAAGTATTTAACAAGTTTACCTGGAAACTCATTCACAACCATCCTACAGGAATTTTTCTAGGTAAAAAGGTTTAATAATGGAGAATTGTTAATATCAAGTTGGTCGTTAAGAAGATTATCTGGATATTTATATTTATCTCTAGGGCTTCTAAAAGATTTAATTTGAAGAATGTTTCTACATATATGCAAAATTTCAAAATTTGAATCGAAAGAGTGTTGGTTTGCTAATAAATGATTTGAATAGTTGGAATCTAATTTTTGGTTGTCATAACTACGTTTGTGTTCTGAAATTCTAGTTTTAAAATTCCTAAAAGTTCTACCTATATAAATTTTATCACAGTCGTCATTACCACATTTTAATTTATGAACTCCTGATTTATTTAGTTTTGAAGATTTGGATTTGCTGTTTTTAATGAATTTGGATAAATTGTTGTCAGTTTTGAAGCAAATATTCAAGGAATACCATCCTTAAAAATAAAATCATTTTTAGTAACTTTAGACTTGAATATTTGCTTCAAAACTGACAACAATTTATCCAAATTCATTAAAATCTTCTTAACGACCAAATTGATATTAACAATTCTCCATTATTAAACCTTTTTACCTAGAAAGATTCCTGTAGGATGGTTCTGAATGAGTTTCCAGGTAAACTTGTTAAATACTTTACTTAATCCCATATTTAGACAAATCATTTCATTTCCTTGTGAATGGATTATAATTTTATTGTTAAATATCCATATAATTTAGTATTAAGGCACTGTATAAATTGAAAGTTTCTCATTATACCTCCATTCGTTTGAAAAAGCTACTGTGTTAGCGAAACGCGTCACTTCAAGTTCAAATATAATGTAGATTTAACAAAATAAAATTGTTTGATTTCATAATTTACTATGGATCTACATCAAGTAAAAGCCTCATCTATTCAATTTTCTGTTATATTCAAAAGTTTAATTACCTACACTAATTTTAAATGGAAGAACCTCGACAAGAATGCATTTTTCCAGATTGTACACCACCTGAAACTAGAATTCGTTGTGTATATATTTGTTTATAGAAAATTTATTTTCATATTTTTTAACCCCTTCAGAGCCCATTTTTTTTATTTTTTCTTCATGTGGTCGTAGATAAAGTTTTGTATGACACTCGTTGCGAAAAGCTCACTTGCTATGCTCGTGCCTCGCTTTTTCACAGCTCATGCGCAAACGTATAACTTCACGCACTTGTATCATAAATAACTATTTTATGCTTTGCTTAACTGACACTTGACAGTTACAAACTACAAGAAATCCTGTACTGTAAAAACTTACATTTTTATTGTGTTTTATGAAACCCTTTAACATGTTTCTTCATACTTCCAGAATCGTAGAATCCTCTGGAACATATCATACATTGGAAAGGCGTTTCTCCTGTATGTATCCTTATGTGTGATTTAAGATTACTAGCCTGAGAAAAGTTTTTGTTACAATACGTGCATTTGAAGGGTTTCAATCCTGAATGCAGCATTTCATGACGTTTAAGATGAGGTTTTTGTTTGAAAGTTTTGTTACACTGTTCGCATTTATGTAGACGTTCCCCTACAAGCAAAAAATCAAGTATATAAAGACTGTTTATCTACGATCACCTTTAAAATTAGGCTATTACGAACCAAAAAAAAATATGTGAAATCATATACATTATACATACGTTAAAAAGCGTGCGTAAATGAACAACGCTTTTTATATGGGACTTTCATTATAACACCCAAAAGCGTGCGTAAACGACCAATGCTTTTTGAATGGGGTTTTCATTTTAACACTCTTTTTTAGTTAGGTACGTGATTATCTAGTTGCCTTGAATTTAGTCGTTTGTTGTATAAACTTTTGTGCTGACAGTAAATTTGACAGAAGTGTCAGACATATTGAAATATATTTGTTATTTTAAAAAAGACAATATTACCCAATGTTATATTTAGTAATTCAAATAATTGTCCTAATTTTACTGTGAATATGAATTTAAATAATTAGAATTCGCTGTGTATATTTGTTTATAGAAAATTCATTTTCATGTTTTTTAACCCCTTCAGAGCACATTTTTTTATTTTTTCATCATAACTACACCTCGAACTACACAGCACAAAAATTATATTATAACTATTACATGGCAAATTAAATAATAGTGACTATTTCAGCACCTCAGTGAAAGTGTGATAGTTGAAATTGTTCAGATGAAAAGTTATGTCTACTTTCGGATCCGCTGTATTAAATTATGTCTAGTGGAAAACTGACATATTTCGTCCAAATGTCGGTGAGTCCAGTAGATGTATGGAGGTTTACTATGTTAATGTCATTTGACAGTTTTCGTGCTGAAGCGAGGAAAACCTTCAGAATTCAATAGATGTCAAAGAGAATAGTTTAATACTAAAATAACAATGTCAATATAAAATTTTGGTTTGTGGTTAGATGTGGGGGTGGCGCTATTATCGCATTATTTACGTTCTCTGAAAATTCATTTGTAAAATAAGAAAACTTATAATAGCTCTATTCAAAACTTTAGACTTGGTGACTTAACACACTCCACCTCTGAAGTTCTGATCTAGTCTCCATGATAATGACCATGGAGACTATGTAAGGAGATCGGACTCCATATGTATATTCCAACTTCTGGTTATGGTAGAGGGCGCCAGCTTAAATGAAATATTAAAAACATCAGACTGCTGAACAATAACAGTCAATCATAAGCCCTGAGTTCATGGGTGTTTCATTAGTTGCTAGCTCATTTTACTGTATGTTAGGTAAGTGAGATTAGGAAAGAGGAATTAAAAATTTTGTGAGTGAATCATTTTTGTGCTAGTCTCCAAAAATATTGAAAATTGTGAGCATTTGGTGGTAAAATATGATGTCCTGCCAAAAACATTTCTTTACTATTTTATCCAACTTTGAACTCAGCTTTTCTTGAATTCAAGTCATGTCATCATTTTAAATTAGCTGCACTACAAACCACTATTGCTATAATTTTTCAACAATGCTCATTTTTATTTGAATGATTTTAATATTTCTAGTTCTCACTTGGATTTGCAGTGGCCACTCCTCAGGTTAAAAGTCAACTACTTAAATAGATGATTTTGAGGATAGCTTATGTCAATTTTTCCATATGAGTTCTCCTTATCTAGCATCTATGAAAAATGACATTGCAGCTGTCAAAAAATTTGGTGTACCTATCACATTTGAAATAGTATGTTACATCGCCAGTGGGAGAGTGTTGTCATATGAAGTATTAGTGCTGGAGAAAGTA